>VDFB02293104.1:543356-598223 GCA_007258455.2 Sequoia sempervirens | reverse complement strand
TGTGAGAGGTTGAGGAATGAACACATTTTGGTCAATGTGCTAAAGAGGGGGAGATTTGAAATTTGAATTTGATGAAAAGATGAGTTAAATGATAAGTTTGACTTGTGCAAGAGACATGTAAGAGCTCTTAAATGCTTTGTTGGATGTACATGTCAATTTGGGGCCCAGGGATTTGAATTTGGAAGAATATTCTCTTTTTATGCCATGTTGAGACAAAATGGAGAATTTAGCAAATCAATAAATTGATTTATTTGTGCAAGTGGGAAAAGCTAGAGAAAAGAGGTTAGGATTAGCATTAATCATGGTTTGATTAATTTAAGATGATGATTAGGTGATTTTGACTTTTGACTTAGATACTTGGATTTATTTAAATCAAAAGGGAGGAAATTGATGCAATATCCATTTAATTAAATAGATTTGATTTAATTAAATGAAGAAACTTAAATAGGAGATAATAAAGTGATTTATTTAATTAAAAAGATAACCTTAGGAGATCAATCAAATAAACTTGATTTATTTAATTGATGGGAGAATATGATTTAATTAAATATGCATGATATCAATTTCACGTGTCTACAAAACCATCAAAGTAAAGTGTCCATGTATCTATTTATGAGACTATAAGGACCCCTTCATCAAGAAACTTAGCTACTAGAGGATATGCGTCCACCAACAGAGGATTGGCTAATTGATCTGCTATAACTTGCCCTTTTATTGCTTTATGATCCATGTACTCAATGTCAAACTTGCTCAAAAACATGACCCACTTAGCCATGTGACCAACCAATGAAATTCTAGATAGTACCTAGGTATTTAAGTGGATCAACTTTTGATATTATCTTGATGTAATGATTGAGCATGTAGTTGCACAATTTCTGTGAACTAAAGATGACTACCAAGCAAGCTTTTTCCATGGGTGAATAATTGAGTTCATAACCCACCAGTGTGTGGCTAATGTAATAAATTTCACATTCCTTAGAGAATTGATTTAGAGCATGGTGGGATTCAAAGGTCTTAAAAGATATAAATCATTGATTTTGATAAAACACCAAAACACTCACAAATGGACTTTAAAGAAACATGGTTTTAAAGGGGCTCCAAATACACCAAAAACTAAAATCAGGTTCCAAACTCTTGAACACACCCTAGAACACTTTGGTTATCATGAAAATGACAAGATTAAGCCAATAAAAATCCATTAGAGAATTGGCTTATTCATTCTTCTTTCATTCATACCCAAGAGGCTTATTTGGCTTGCAGGAATCCAAAAGGCTAAATTAGGTGTAACTATTAAACCAAATTGAATATCCAAAAAAAAAAAAACATTTTAAAGAACCCATTTTGATGTTCTTAAACATACTTCAAACTCAATTTAGATTGTTTTGGAAAGAATTCCCTTAAAAATGATTGTCTTGTTTTCAAGGAGGCCTAATTCAACTAGTTAGGAAAGGGGTTTATTGGATTTTTGAACTCCAACCTTAAATAAATTAACCAATGCATTGAAAATACTTAAAAAATTATGACCTGAACATACTATATCATCCTTCACATGACCAATTTCAAGTTCCTTTGTACAAAACATATATTCAAAGTGCCACTTTTCACCCAAAATCATGAAGAATTTAACTATGTCAACAACAAAATGCATGCAACTTGCTTCCCCTACACCTGAAAACACAACCAAATTGAAAAGAAACCTAAACTACCCCATTCCACTAATTTTCAAAGGATTCCATCAGTGGAATGGCCCTTTACTCTATTTTAGACTCTCAAACCCTTGAAAATGAGGGTTTTAAGGATGCTTATATAAAAATGACTGAAACAAGCTTTATACTCAATGAAAACTCCTCAAATCAGGTTTTTTTGGAAGCTAACACACTAATATACTAAAACCAATGAAGATTTATTATCTAGTATTGCTGTACAAGACATACAAAGTTTGAAAATACAAGGAAAAATGTTGAATCTATAGAACATGGTACTTTTATTCAAAAATTCTTCAAGATACAATGCTACTCCCACTTCAAACTCACCTTCACAAGGCTCTTATAAAGATGTTACAATAGTTAACATAACTACCCCTTGAGTTTCCAATGATCAAATCCCCCCTTTACACAAATGACAACTTTTTGCATTTTTGTAATTTTGCATTTTTGCAACAAATGACAATTTTTACAATTTGACTTCACAAAACCCTAGAAACCTAATTAAATGACTCAAATAAATTAAGATAATCCCAAATATGACCTCATTAAAATTAAAACATAATGAAGACTCAAATTTTACAAGATGGCCTCATGGAGGCATAAAGTTCACATGGTGCCCTGCACCATACACTCGGCCTAAAAAAAGGACCTCAAGTCCCTTTGAGGACTGAGTTGCATCAAAAATTTCTTCTTCACACCTGCAAACATAGCTTGATCAACCTTGTTATGAACTGGTTTCTTCCTGACCTTTGTTGCATGCTTGAACTCACCTAGTTGTTCTTGCCAAACACCTTGAATCACCTTACCTTTTTCCCTTCATTTCTTCTTTGAATTTTTCTTCCTATAATACCTTTGTGTTCTTAGGTTTATACATCTTTACACTAATAGAAATTGACTACCCTTTAACTTCTTTTGCATTCAAAGGACACAGGACTGTCCTTGCTATGATTTCACCATGCTTTTCTAAGAAATATTGCCTCTCTCCAATCAATTTATCCTTGACCTTCTCTTAACCTATTTTTTCATGATCTCATCATCTTTTCCAATCATTAGAAACCTAGCATCTACAAATTTTGCAATGGCTTCAAACTCTTCATGGGTTTTTCCTTAGACAAATACCCATCTCTCTCGCTGCTTCATCACGCAATCTCTCATACCATCCATCTACCCAACAAGAGATCCTGGAAGATGCACCTCTACCCACACTCTCTCTCTCTCTCTTAGTGGTGTAACTCTCTCTACACCTTCTCCCTAGCTTAATCTCTATTGGAGGACAATGAATACAAACCTCTTCCATGTTTGTAGCCAACACACCTTCTCACAACTCTTTCTTGTAGTTCTAAGATGGACCACAAGCACCTACAACCAACACATTACATATTCCACCAGATCAGCTAGCTCTGATACCAATTGATGTAGAGCATTGTGGGATTTACAGGTCTTCAAAGATACAAATCACCGATTTTGATAAAACACCAAAACACTCACAAATGCACTTTAAAGAAACATGGTTTTAAAGGGGCTCCAAATACACCAAAAACTAAAATCAGGTTCCAAACTCTTCACCAAACCCTAGAACACTTTGGTTATCATGAAAATGATAGGATTAAGCCAATAAAACTCCATCAGAACACTAGCTTATTCATTCTTCATTCATACCCAAGAGACTTATTTGGCTTGTAGGAATCCAAAAGACTAAATTGAGTGTAACTATTAACTAGATTGAATCTCCAAAAAAAAAAAACATTTTCAAGAACCCATTTCAGCCTTCCAAAACATACTTCAAACTCAGATGGGGTTGGTTTGAAAAGAATTCCCTTAAGAATTACTGTACTATTTTTAAGGAGGCCTAATTCAATTAGTTAGGACAGGGGTTTATTGTATTTTTGAACTCCAGGCCTTAAATAAATTAACCAATGCCTCAAAAACTTCAAAAATGACCTGAACATACTATATCAACCTTCAAATGACCAATTTCAAGTACCTTTGTACAAAACCTACATTCAAAGCATCACTTTTCACCCAAAATCATAAAGAATTTAACTAGGGCAACAACAAAACTTATGCAACTTGCATCCCCTACACCTAAAAACACAACCAAATTGAAAAGAAACCTAAACTATACTATTCAACTGATTTACAAAGGACTCCATCGGTGGAATGGCCCTTTACTCCATTTTAGACTCTCAAACCCTTGAAAATGAGGGTTTCAAGACTTCTTATAGAAAAATGACTCAAACAAGCTTTATACTCAATGGAAAATCCTTAAACTAGGTTTTTTTGGATGCTAATAGACTAATCTACCAAAAAAAGAAGATTTATGATCTAGTATTGCCGTACAGGATGTACAAAGTTTGAAAATACAAGGAAAAACATTGAATCTACAGAACATGGTACTTTTATTAAAAAATTCTTCAAGATACAATGCTAATCCAACTTCCTCACCTTCACAAGGATCTTATAAAGATGTTACAATAGTTAACATAACTTCTCCTTGAGTTTCCAATGATCAAACCTTCCCTTTACTCAAATAACTCTTCAACTTCTTGCATTTTTGCAATGAATGACAATTTTTACAATTTGACTTCATAAACCCCAAGAAACCTAATTAAATGACTCAAATACATTAAGATAGTCCCAAATATTACCTCATTACAATTAAAACATAATGAATACTCAAATTTTACAAGATGGCCTCATGGAGGCATAAAGTTCAGATGGTGCCCTGCATGAAGAATTTATCAATATGTGCGAGTAATGCCCCTAGTGCGACTGATGTGGCTAAGATATATAACAAGAGTGGATTTCCTAGGATGGGGGGCATTAAAATGGTTGGATGATACAAATACTCCTTTATCTTGTCAAAAAAAATTCTTACACTTTGGATCCCAATTGAAAGTGATGTCTTTACATAGCAGATGGGTGAATGATTGACACTTGTCAGCAAGTTGGGCTATGAAGTGCCTGATGGACTATAACTTGCCTTGTAGACTCCATAGTTGCTTAAGATTTCTAGGTAGGGGAACTTCCATCATTTCCTTGAATTTATCCAGATCCCCTTCAATTCCCTGTCTGGATACTATAAAGCCTAATAGTTTACCAAATGTCACACCAAAAACACACTTTTTCAAATTTAGATGCAGTTTGTAGTGCTCTAACCACTCAAAGATTTTCCTCAAGATTGCACAATGCTCTTCTCTTGTCTTGGATTTTCCTAATAGATCATCAACATAATATTCCATTATGATATGCATAAGATCGTGGAATATAACAATCATTGCTTGTTGGTAAGTTGCCCCCGCATTCTTGATGTTGAAGGGCATGACATTGCAACAGAAGGTGACCCAAGGGGTGGTGAAAGCTATCTTATGTTGATCTTCAGGTTTAATTCCAAATTGATTATAACAAGAGAAGCCATCCATGAGGGATAAAATAGCATGCCCTATCGTAAGATCTACAAGCATATCAATGTTTAGAAGCATAAAATCATCCTTTGGGTAGGCTTTATTGAGATCCTGAAAGTATGTGTAGATTCTAATATTCCCATTTGGTTTTTCCATAGGAAAAATATTGGATATTTAGTTGGAATAATCAATGGGCCTAATGAATATAGCTTATAATATCTTTTCTAGCTCTTTCTTGACAAGCAGAGCTACTTGGCGATGCATTTTCCTAAGTTTCTACTTGACTGGTTTGGCATCAAGATGAACATCTAGGTGGTGGACTACCAAGGTGAGATCCAATCCTAGCATATCGGAATAGCCTCATGTGAAGTTGATGATTCCTTCCTTTAACAGACTGAAGATGATATGATACTCCTCCTTTGACAGTGATTTGGCTACATAAGTGACTTTAGGCCCATCTTTTGTTCCCAAATTGACCTCTTGTGTCTCCTTGATCAAAATTGAAGATCGTTCAGATAAATAAGCTCCTACAAGGGGAAGATGAACATCCCCATCCTCTAATGCCTCATCAAGGTTTTCACCATTGGATACAACCTTTATTTTTACTTTTGATAGGTTAAGAAGTGCCTCCAAGAGGTTTTCACTAGATGACCCTTTTATATTCTGTTTCATTTTACTTTTGTGGTTAGGGTGTTCATCTTCCTCCAATCCCATGAGATGCACATAGGTGTCCATTGAAGGAAAAGTGTCTATAGGTGTGCTACCTTGTAGGTACCGGTCAATAAGCTTGGGGTGATGGAGGGAGAGACTGATGGTAAGGATAGATACAAAGTTAAATAGGGATAGGAGATTAACATCATCGTACAAGAGTATGCTCGCTTCCTCTTTCGGTATGTCATCAAGGGAATAATTTTTCAAATTGATATTATTCAAGGTGATAGTTGATGTTGTAGGATCCTTTTTCTTTATGTCATAACCTAAGCCTGCCTTTCTAGGTCACACAAGCATCTTAACGAGCCGTAATCTTCCTTGTTCCTCTACACCAAGACTTCCCCCTTGATAATTGTATTTTTTATCCAACTTTGACACATGGGGATAGACCTCTTGAAAGTATTCAATGAGAGGAGGTGATGGCTCATGATCTTCTTTGTAAACCCATTGGTTGATGTCCTCATCTATTGGATCTTGTTGTGCTCCCAGGGCTTGGAAAGTGGTAGAACCCATGTTTTTAGAGGTGAGAGCTTTTGTCTCCACTTCATCCTTTTTCTATGTTTCCTGAGTGGGTTGGTCATAGGTGTGAGGTGATGGAGGAATGGTCACCACATTGAGAGTTGTACACATCTCATATTCTCCACAACCTTTATCTATGATCTAGACCTTGGTAATGGTGGATTTAGATGTGATGGATGGAGTGGATGATGTGTTGGAGGGTGAATTGGTGGATGGGTTGGATGATGATTCCTAAGGTTCCCCCACTACAATTCTTGGACAGTAGTTGGATTGGGGGAAATTAGATTCTAAGGCACAACAATACTCAAAAGGTTGAGGGTCAACATGTATGGTTACTTCCATTCCATTGTAGGGAAATTTTAGGCATTGATGATAAGTGGACGGGACAGCCTGCATGGCATGGATCCATGGGTAGCCAAGAAGGAGGTTACATGGGAGGTCTAGATCAAGGACATGGCACGTAGTATACTGCACCATAGGACCAACCTGAATGGGAATAAAAATGATACCTTTTAAATCTCTTTCAGCGTTGTCATAAGATTTGATAGTGATTGTTTGATTATTCAGGTCAGCATGAGTATAACCTACCTATTTTATAAAATTTAGATTACAAAAGTTGAGGGAAGAGCCATTATCTACCAAGATCCTTTCCACTTTATGACAAGATACAAGAACTTTGATGTGGAGGGCATGGTTATGGGATGAGTTGATTGAAGGCATGTCATTCTAAATAAATCCCAACTGACATGTGGATGATAGGTGTCCTACTAAAGCTTGAAATTGAGTAGGATCTATATCATTAGGTATGTGGGTATCCTAAAGAGCTTTTGTGAGGATTTCTTGATGGATGGGGGAAGAATTAAGCAAATCCAAGATGGATATTTGAGTGGAATTATTTCCAAGATGATCAAGAATATTATATTGGGAGCTTATAGGAGCTAGATGGGATGATGTGGAAGGCCTAAGAATAGATATGAAGGTGCGGTGTGTAGTGATAACACATTGGGGGTATTTACCCTTGACATAGATCATGGAAACGTGTGGTTTTGCTTTACTAATGCACATAAGAATTCCATCATAATTGTAGGGGACATTCTTATAGCTAACATTGTTAATGCTATTATTTTGGTTGTTATTGCTAGGCCCATGATTGGAATTGGAAGTACTAGAACCCTGATTGTGCTTGGGGAAAGTGTTTTGATATATTTGAAGTTGAGCATTGGATGATGTAGCTTGATTCACATCCACTACTATATCACCTCGATCTATAAGATCTTGGATAGACATTTTAAGTCATTGACACTTGTTAGTGGAATGATCTTTAATTTTTTGAATGTCACAATACTCGTTTTCCCTATACTAAGTGGCTTTGGGTTTGGAATCGTTGAAGGGCTTCGTCACATGATAGGTAATTGGATAGCTCACTTAAAGTAGCTTATTGAAAACAACACTTAAGGGTTCTCCTAAAGGAGTGAATAAACATTTATTATTCCCTTGATTGTTTTGATTAGACTGTTAGGGAGGATGAGGTGCATCATATGTCACTAATATGATGTTGGCGATCGATTGGTGATTAGGGACATATTGTGATCTTTGTGAGGTACTGGCTACTTGGACATGATCGGTATCACTGACACCATCATTGAATTTTTTTTTGATTTTATTCTATTTGAAAAACTTATCTTTAGATGACTTATCCTTATCTGAATTAAATATTTTGATTTGTCCCTTAGCAATGAGGGCCCTCTCAGTGGTAGTGCTCTTTTCTATGACCTTTGAAAAGGTGGTAACATAGTGAAGATTGAGATTGTATGCCATGTTAGGATGGGTATTTTCAACAAGGATAGTCACCATGTATTTCTCACTATGATGGGATTTAAATCTACTAGCCAAGGCACACCACCTTTGTAGGTAGCTTGCAAAAATTTCTCCCTCACGTTGTTTTTCTTTCAACAAATATAAGGTATCAATTTATTTCTCCAAGTTGAAGGAGAATTGGGCAACAAATTTCTTTGATAGATCTATGAAAGAAGAGATTGACCCCTTTTGAAGACCCATAAACCGATCTAGAGCTATCCCCATTAAGATCCTAGGGAATCATAGGAGGTAATTGTTATTGTGCAGGACCTCTTGGAAATGTGTGTAAAATTCTTGCAAGTGGGTTCTTGGGTCACTCTTTCCTTTGTATTTATCAAAATTTGGCATTTCAAATTTCTTAGGAAAGGGGACAAGTGAAATGGAAGGATAAAATGGATAAGGAAAAATATATACAAATTTGAAATACTTTTTGGATTTCGCTGCTTGCAAATCCTTTAACATGACTTTAATCTCTTCTCACTTCTTATTGGTAGGTGTTGATGGAGGAGGATTGGATGGATTGGTTTGATTGTAAGGAGGATATTGTTGATATGATGAAGATTGAGTATGAATGGTTTGATTGTGTGATGGTGGGGGTGGATTTTGAGAGGTTTGCTAATATTGATTGGGATGCATGGATTGAGGATTGGCATAAGATTATTGAGAAGATGGAAGAGCTTGATAATACGAAGAAGAGGCACCTTGTTGATATGATGGAGGTGTTTGATAATAAGAGGAGGAGGCTCCTGGTTGATATGATTTTTTATGCTAGGAGTAATATGGATAGGATTGGTAATTGTAAGCATTTTATTGTTGAGAAGCATACAAAGGTTGTTGCAGATTGGATTGCTGATAATGGATGTTTTGTTGGGATTGTTGGGGATTAGTGTAAGATAGCTACTGCTAGGATTGTTGTGGATTAACATAGGGTGGTTGCTGCTAGAATTATTGGGTATTGTGGTAAGAATAACTGAGATTAGGATTGGATGTGGTAGGTCACACATAATAGGTACTTTGTGGGTGATATAGGTATTGGGTAGCAAGGTTACTGGGAATTTGTTGGTGGGATTGTTGTGATTGCATCAAGATTTATGAATGTTTAGGGGTAATTGATAGGATGGTGGTTTCTGATAAGCAAGCTGAGATGGGATTTACTGTGCTATTTTCTAGTGAGGAGGGACCTATGATTGATGAGGAGGTTGTGATAGATTACCTCACTATTGATGCGAAGGTGGTTGCTCATGTTGTGAAGAGATTTGTGTGTGATGTGGGGGTTATGAAGGAATTTGGGCATGTTGCAGTGGTTGCTGATGAGGTGGTTGTGTCAATGGCTATTGTGGATTACCCTGTGGTTGATGTGAAAATGAAATATTTCCTTGAGGTGGTTGTTGAGATGTGAATGGAGGTGGTGGTAAATTTGATGCAAGTGTATATCTAGGAGGTGGAGGTGGCACAATGAAAGGATTGCCCCAAGGATTCCTTGATGATTGAATTGATTGATTTGGTAGAATAGGTGGTGTAGATGGTATGGGGATTGAACCTTGCAGGACATTCATGCCTTGTGGATTGGGAGAACCTTGCGACATACCAAGACCAAGAGGATTGTTAGGATCAGATGGTGCACCCATAATCAAAATTGGAACCCTAGGTGGTTGTATTGGGGGTACTACTTGATAAAGAACAACATTACCAAATCTAAGTTGGTACCAACCCTCTTGTGGTGGACCTTGGGGGATGTATGAATTGCCTAGCTTGTTCTGAGAATTTTGAGGATCTCGTGGAACAAGATGCTCAAGAGGTGTAATGTTGACATATTTGGATAATTTAAACCTTGACGGTGGCTTGACACCCTTCAAGAGTAATGTAGCTAGGATTTTATCTCTATTCTCATCAAGAAGGCGATCAATCATTTACAGATTAGTGGGATTGCCAAGGTATTCGTCAACTGTGAGCTCTATTTGGTTCACCATGCTTTCATTAGGGGGAGATTGGGTGTGAACCTCAGTGTTGGATTGTGATAAGCCCCCATTGGTGGGTTGGTTTTGGGGAATTTGATGTTGAGAACCTTGGGACTGTTGTTTTTCCATGAGTTTCTTTGCTTGCAATCAAGTGGTAACATGCATGAAATGGTGGATGATCAGGACACTAAGATGATACTATGTCCTAAGATGTGCTCAAATGATGACCTAAATGATAATGGAAGGATTGATTAGATGAGGTGATCAATTGATTGAATTTGATGAGATGATTACTAAGATAATGATAGACCGATGGTTGGATTTGATGATTGGATTGATCAATTGGATTGGATGATTGATCAGATTAACTTCAAACTAGGTTCAAGATCTTGATTAGAAAACTAAGGTTGATCATGATTGGATCAAACAATAAGGATGATGATTGCAGCACAAAATCTACCTTAGGATAGAAGTATATTGATTAGGCCACAAAGGATTACTAACTCAAGATGGATGACAATCCTAAATAAGCATGGATGATGATGGTTGGGGTCAATCACCTAACCCAATTGGATAAAAGAGCTCCAAAACATAGTCTAAATGATTCAAATGGATAAAATGATGATGGATATGAAATCTAGAGATGTCCTAAGATGCACCTATATGATTTTTTTGAGGAGTTCATGACTTTTGGAAAATGCAAATGGACTAAAATGACGATTATGGGCAAATGGATGGTGATAAAAAAATTTTGATCATGAGAATCAACTCAGAAAAAGACAAGCTTTCAGTGATCCAAATGATTAACTCTTGAGAGTTTTGTATGGGAAGCGCATTCACCTCTGTTTCACACAAATTCACCCCTCTATGTGACATGATCGACTATCTAAGGTGAGAAAAATTGCCTCTATGTCTAACAAATTCACCTTTATCTAGGTCTTAGGTTCAGTTATATCTTGAGGTGTCAAAGGAAACATGCAAATATTATGTACAAGATCCCCTATCTATAGATGATTAGGATCACCCCTTTCTTCAGGTGTATAGATGGGGAGTGGAAACACCTATCACAGGATCACCTAATGGACAAATGAAATCGCCTATCTTGAACTGTACAGATAGGGAAGGTATAGACGACATGGGTTCACCCCTATGGATAGTAAGTTTTCCTATTCTAATGGACATATGGATAAAGGAAATGAGGATAGGAAACTAGATCACCAAAATGAGCGGCAAAAATTACCCGTTCTAGGGGAACACGTGGACAGAGAAGGTACATACTGATACAAATTCACCTAAAATGGGGACAAAATTGCCGGTTCAGAGGGAACGAGTGGACATGAATGACAAGTATTAGAAAGAATCACCTCAGGGACATGATAGAATCACCTATTAGAGGAACAAGTAGATGAGGGGTTACCTATGTAAGGGACCCACAAGAAAATTTTCCCCTAACAAGGATGAGTTTTCCTAAAGGATGACCTAGACTGAACTTGAGACACAGAATTGCCCCTTCCAGGGAAGGATCGCCTGTCCACAATGCAAGTTTGAACCTATGAGAAGCAAATTCACCACTAAGGGTAGGGGAAAACTATGACAAAGGACAAAAATAGGGAAAACAACAAACAAAAAGGCTGGATTGACTTGGACTAATGACAAGCACTGCTATCACACAAAGAAGACATGTCAAGAAGCACAATCCTAGAATTAGTGAAAATGGTTTACAAACATGATGTAGGCCCACCACCTTAAGGGAACGCCCCCCAAGGTTAATAATTTGGGATACTGAGGTGGTTCTTTGGATCAGTCTTTCTCACGAAGGCAAATAGTTAGTGATTCAGTGGCACAAGGTCATCAACAAATGCCATGAGCTCACCTTCACACTCTCTCTTGGAGACTATCATAGTCCACCATGAGGATTCCTATCTCAACACAAGGGAGTATGTGGTGAGTAACTTCAGGGTATGGTGTGCATCCCCTGCACTACACCAAGCCATGGTTAAAACACAAGTCTCTATCTAGGGTAAACAAGCTATTTCATGCATCCTTGATATACGCTAAGGTATGTGAGGCATAATCATGAACACCAACCCATCACAAGCATGGGTCAGGAGCCCCACCGAGGTACTAGAAACTTGGACCAACCCTACATGTCTTATATAGGTATCACCCTAGCTTTGACACTTCACTAAACATGACATGACTAGATTGGGGTACAACTTTAGCTCCCCCCCCTTTATATACCCCACCAATTATAGGTGGTTGGAATCATCCCTTGGGCGATCAAATATTAGGAAAGTCCTACTAAAGGAAGGAAATACTAGATGCTTCGGTTGATCCCCAGGCTCACATGTAGCACAAGGGGAGAGCTTAGATGCAGTAGCACTTCCAAGGTAGACTAGACTAGACTGGAGAAAATTATGATTTCTCTTCACCCAGGATCATTGAAAGGTGCAAGGGGAGTGGATACATCAAATATTCATCCCCAAACACAACAAACAAGATTAATTGACCCTTTAATTAATCTACATGTTCCTAAATTAGTATGAAAAATAGTAGACATAGCTAACTAAGGTTTTCAACCAATCATCCTACAGAAGACAATTTAGTAGTTTTCACCATTAATCTTCATCAAACATGAGGGGGAAAGCTCTACAAACTATTAGTTAAATGCCATAGGTCACCAACAAAAAAGTTAGCTAGTGACCAACACCCAAAACTGAAGCCAAATTGTAGCTCAACTTGAAAAATTTAAGGTTATGGATTATTACCAATTCACCTTTGTGTGAGGTGAGTTCACCCTTGTCTGTGAAGTGGGATCACATGTTTATTGAAAAAGGTAGATTCATTTTCACCTGTTGTAAAAAGAGGCTTATACACCTTCACCCTTGTGACTCGTGCAAATTCACCTCAATGCTATTCAGGTTTGCCTCTTCTTGAACTTCCAAGTGTATTTTCCTCTGAACTTGGCCGTCTAGGTTGAGAGATTCAAGTTCGCCCCTTTTTCAGAAGGGTGAAATTGAATTCACTTGTGTTTGATGTAGATACGCCTCTACATCTAGCAAGCTCATCCGTCGGGGGGTAGAGTCGCCCCTACATGTAAAACTAGAATGTGCAAAACTTCAAACAATAGAAAACATAAAATTGACCTATGATGTGGGTCCCACTAGGCATGCCAAAAATGTGTGCAAGTGTGAATTCCTACTCTAAGATGAAAAAATAAATTAATGCAAGAAGAAAAAAAAAACACTCAGATTAGGCCTAGTTAAATCTAAACAAAACACAAGAAATTGAAACCTTTTACCTTGTTTAGATTGATGGTATTGGTTGGCCCTTTTGATTGCTTGATATGTGTGCTCCTTTATGGAAAAATAGCTCAAAATGGTGCTTGAAATGATACTAGGTTGATGGGGATTATAATGATGCAAATGGGAATGTGGATGAATGCAATATGGAAGTTAAAACTACTACAACAATGGTGGATGCAAAGTGATTTCTTGAGTGCTAGATTACTAAGTGTGCTTGATTGCAAAAGTGGATGGAAGCAAATGAGAGGAATTCCACCATTTTAAGGGGAACTTTCTCTAAAGCAATGGAGGGCCCAGATTAAGACAAGGTGGATGAGATCAAGGGCTGGGGTGAGTTGAGGACTCACAAGCCCTCACATCTTGACATGCGATAGATGAGATGGAAAGAGGGGATGAGGTGGAAGTGACATAGAGGTACTAGGTTGTACCTTGGGAAAAGGACAAGTCTCCTCATAAAGGAGGTCCTTGTCCATATGTGGTTGAGAGAACATGTGAGGAATTAAAAATTCCTCACAAATCCTCATGGAGATAGGAGAAGGAATCTAAAATTTCTTAATATGCATGGGGAAAATAAATGTGAATCACATTAGGAAGGGATTCCTTCTCCCATTAGAGAAATGATTTATTGAAGTTGACTTAGGACATATTCCATAAATGAGATGGGGATTAGGTTGGGTTAAACAAGTTATTAAGGTTGTGCAAATATGGGATTAGGTAGGCTAATAATAGATTAGAAGCAAGTGGGAGATTATGGAGGATATGACCCTAATGATGATTAGGGGTTTGCACATCCTAATCACGGATTAATTAAATTAATCTGGATTAAAGAGGATTATGGAGGATGTGATATGAGGAGAAAGAAGAAAATGGATTAAAAATTAATTTAACTCATAAAGGCTAAAGTGACTAAATTAAATAAATTGGGGTGTTTATTTAATTTAGAGATGAAAGGGGTAAGGTATTTAATTGATTTATTAAGTACCTTAGGGGACAATAGACTAAAGTGAAATATTAATCAAATAATAAATTATTTAATTAATATGGATAAAGGATGCAGGATAGAAGAATATGAGGGTGAATTTGACCATATAGGTGTGGTTAAATTTAGGTGTCTATAATTATATTATTATATAATATAATATTATATTATATAATAATATAATATTATAATAATTATATTATATTATATTATATAATATTATAATATGAAATATAATATAATATATATAATATTTGTGAAACGCTTTTCTTTGCCTTACACTTTTTGATCTTTAGTTTCTTTTTGTTTTTGGCTTCAGAGATGTCTGGGTTTATGCAAGACCAGTCGGAAAGATGGACAATGTGCCACATGGTGGCTATAAAGCTTTCTTCTATAGTTTTCATTTTGGAGGAGGGCCCAAGACATGTGTCATCTTGGTGAAATTTTTCTCCAAAATATTTTTTTGGAAAATGTAGAATCCCCCCCGCATGACACATCATCTCTTCGCTGCATGAGGATTGTGCCTGTTATGAGACAATATCTTTTGGGAGTCTGTCAAAGCTTGCTAGCCTTTTCTTTTTCTTGGTTTATGGGATGGAAGCTTTGAGTCGGTGCCTTTGGATGATGGGATTGGTCAATAGGACCCTTTTTCAAGATTTTTTTAGGATTTGATCATTTACAGGCCTCTATCTTTGCTAAATATTTGAAGGGAATTAATGCAGTAGCTGAGAATTAATGAGAAAAGATTGTTGAGACCTAACGAAGGATCTATGATCAGATTGCAAACTATCAAGTATCAACATATGACAACAATTACTTCTATGTTGAGGCATTGCTTTCTTCTTTTGGCAGCTATAAAAGGAGGGTGACGACACAATGGGGGGTTGGATTCCAAGTTGCAGTTTCTTTGTTAAAAAAAAGGTTTCTTTAGTTTTGTTAGGGTTTAGAATTATTTTCAAGAGAAAGTTTGTAGAATTACTTTTCTTTAGCTTGTTATATCTATTAAGGTTAAACTATTGTCAGATTGGCATCTGACCTCTGTTTCAAAGTTCATTTGATATTTTAAGGCACAAACTATTGAGGAGAAATTATTGAGATTGTGCATGTATGACCTTTTTCAAGCTTTCTTTCTTTATATTATCATTATGAATGAAACACTGTGTCTTGAAAGCTAAAATTCGATAGTTTAAGTAGCTAGTTTCCATGTTGTATGCTCATATGATAGAGTACTAGCTTAAGATAACTAGATTATGTCATTGGACTTCTCTATTTTTCTGAAAGTTGTTGTTTTGTTATATTATGATGTATTAGGAGGAAGAGTTCATGTGATTCCTAAGATATTTTTCTTTTACTCATAAAGATCTTTATGTTTGATCATACCTTAATGAACACTACTTGTGGAAAGATTTGAATGTTTGCATTGTGCTTGAAGTTATCCTTTGTTGTTCATTCTCTTTCCAACAATGAAGGGTTGCAGTATTCTATGTCTAAGTATATCACTCATAGGAATGATTTGGGTTTGAATGTTTTAAAAGATTTTGCGCATCACCTTTTATGTTTTATGTTTACATTTCCTTCTCCCCTTATCTCCAAACCCCAAAGAAGAGTCGACTTTCTATAAAAATCCTAGAGGTATTCATTGAGATGCAATTTTTTCCCCATTTGCTGAATTTCCCATAAGACTATCAGAGAGGTACAAACTTTGATGATCAACAGTTCTTTTTTTGGCACACTCGGTGGGACTAGAAGTTTTCCAAATGCCTTATTAGAAGTCAGAAATATTTCTTGAATTAGGCTAAGGAAACTAGAAGTTTTATGCCCAAAGTCCAAACAAGAGCATCTTTGAGAGGCCACTTCCAATACTCTCAATTACCTACCTCAGCCCCGAGGAGGAGAAGACTTATAGGCTTTGTATCACCTACAAGGAGAAATAGAGTAAGAAGTAAGAGCCCAATATCCAAACCTTTATCTACTCCACCCAAAGGCTCAAATTTCTAGATTAGAATACCTGTATACCCAATTCATAGGAATCTTTTCTCTATGGCTCATGTCCCTCCCCTTGCTCCTAGAAACTTTGTAACATGGGATAGTGGTAGTCCGCTATGACCACCCCCACCCCCACATGTATGGCCTACTATACCTGCTAATGCCCTCAAGGCTATCCCAAAATTCTCTAGAGAAGTCTTCAAAACCCCTTCCAAACACCTTCAAGATATAGCAGAGGTATGTAGGGTACATAATATAGCAGAGGAGAATACCACTTTGAGACTGTTAGCCACCTCTTTCAAAGGAAAAGCCGAAGATTGGTATCAATCTTTGGCCTCATGCTTAATTATCCATTAGGACCAGCTCGAAGAGAGGTTGTTCGAACAGTTTTCAAAAAAGGAAGATCACTCTTCACTATTACATCAAGCTTCTGCAATCCATGTTCACAAGAAATGAAGATTTGTATCTTTTTTTTAATTCATGGTGAATGTTCAGAACTAATAATTGTGACTGTGAATCATGAAGCTCATGTGTTGTCTCATTCAACAGATTTGAGCAGTCTTTTAAGAGAGGAATGCAGGGATTTACATGCAGGAACATATTAGAACGTTAGCAATCAATACATTAGTCCCCTTTCAGAAGGCTAGATTGTTGTTGATAGATGACATATAAGCTCTTATATTTTGTTCATATAAGGTCATATTTTTTCCTTAAATGTTTCATTTTAATATATTACAATCAATTAACGTATTCTAAGTTATTAGCATCATTATCCATAACTTATTTTAATATATCATCAAACTCAAATAACTAACAAACTACTGCCTTGATTATAAATCCTAACTCATAATATCAAATATACTTTTCATCTTACATGTATGTATATGTGTACATACATGTACATATATATACATATATGTATGTATGTGTGTACATGTATGTGTATGTACTTGAGTGTACATACATGTACATGTGTATACATATATATGTAAATGCATGTTTATGTATACATGTGTATGTACATGTACATACATTTTTCCTAAATTTACATTTCTGTAAACCCAAAATTGAAAACCCCAAATTTCTAGTTCACCATGTGTACATGTACATGTATACATATGTGTATGTACATATATGTACATATATATGTGTATGTGTGTACATGTATACATTATATGTATATAATGCACCTACATACATGTGTATGTGTACATATATGTACATGTTTGTACATCTGTACATGTATGCATTATATGCATATGTGTATGTGTGTATGCATGTATGTATGTATTATACATGTAAGTATATATGTATGTGTATGTGTATACATGCATGTATGTATGCATATATACATGTGTATGTTTTTATCTATATACATGTTCATATATGTGTATGTGTGTCTATATGTATGTATACATATATGTAAATGTATATGTGTATGTATGTGTGTACCTGAGTATGTATGTATAAATATATGCATGCATATGTACATGTGCATGTACATACATATATATATATATATATATATATATATATATATATATATATATATATATATATATATATATGCATACATATTTATGTATATACATATATATACATGTAAGAGAGGATGACCACTACGTCAAGACCCCAAGTCATGGAGGGTCAAGATGTGAGAGGCTTCCCTAACTTACCTCAGCTAAGTACAATGTTTAGGGTATGAGGATGAGAATAATGAGGACTATGAGGTCCTACAATCACTTTGTAATACTGAGTTTTAAGGTGGGGCAAGGCAAGTCTATTTTTAGGTTCAACTCTGCACCTCAGGAAGCTCTCTGCCTGAGGATGGGAGTGAGGTCTTTGGATGACAACACGATGCACTGGCATCTCAAAAGTGCTCTATCCTTCATACAACCAGACAATAGCAGAGACAAGGTTAAACCTACTAAAACAACTAATGGCCTAGCTAATAAACTAAAGGGCCAAAATGACATGAGTAAATAAATGAAGTATTCTCTAATATTGTAAAGTAAAAAAACAAGAGTAAAGAAGATGAGGAGGATCTCACTGAGAAATTCATTTGCCAGTTGATCTTCTAAAAAATGCACACACCCACACATAGAAAGAGGGAAAATGTTGGGTGGATAAATAGGGTCCTACCTCAGTTAGACTCTCGTTTAGGTGTTAACACCTCCAGAGAAACCCAAGGAAAAGAGATAAATAAATAGTGTAACAAAGAGAATGCAAACACTATAAAACAATACTATTCTACTCAACCAAGTGATAGAGGAGAGGAGAGGGAAACTTACCACCTCCACCAAGAGCACTCAAGGTTTCTTGGGGGAGAAATGAAAGGAACTTAAGCCTCTACTGCAATGGCATGGTTCCAAACGTGCTCTATCGAAGTGACAGAGTGAAGCTTTTTGCTACAATAGAGTGCTTGAATGCTTGAAGTGGGTGAGAGTGGATGCAGAAAGTGTGAGTATGGATGTTTGAAGTGTGTAATAGCTCAGAAGAAGTTGTGAAGAGTCCAATTGAATGTTGAAGGGGTGAATTTGAAGAGGGAATGAAGAAAAATGGCCATATTTAGGTCAGTTAGCCGAAGGGGGCATTACAACTTCACTGTTAGTGAGAAGTGTAATGCCTCTGCAAGTTGAGCTACAAGAATCTACTAGGGATGTAAGCATGCCACATGGACATTTGTGTGCCATGTGGGCATCCCAACAGAAATTCCTCCACCGAAACTTAAAATAGATGCCAAGTGGACTGCCAAAAATGGGCTTAGGTGGAATTAAGCCTCCAAACTTGGTTTTCTAAGGTGGATAAAGGAAAAAAGGGGATTTTCATAGGGAATGAAAATTTTCTCTTATACATTTTTCACCCACTTTAGTGACCACAAATACTGATGAGTGCTTAGTAAAGTAGATCAAGAGGAGTATAAGGTTATAAATGTATACCTGAACCATTGAGAAAGTAGTACTCGGTCTGGCATACCTAAAGGTGCAAGAAAAGAAAAAGGACTCCATAGTTGCTTGGAACCACGAAGTTGGAAAAACAAAGCATCTTATAGGGCCGCAGACCTACAAGGAGGAAACCCCCAAGGTATCTCACATGAAGGAAGCCCCGAGGAAGTGCCCTACAGGCTTTTAGTCCCATAGGGAAGGTATTATCCATGAACTAAATAATGAAGAATACCCAAAGAAGCACCCTATAGGCTATTAGTCCTATAGGAAAGGTATCCTCCATGAACTCAAGCATGAAGAACACCCAAAGAAGTACCTTATAGGCTCTTAGTCCTATCGGGGAGTGACCCCCAAGATCTCTCGCATGGAGGAAGTTCAAAGGAAAGCACCCTACAAGTTCTCTATCTTGCAGTGAGGTATCCCCCAAGATCTCTCGCATGGAGGAAACCTAAGAAAGTGGACTCCATAGAGTTTGGAAGTGGTGACACATCTACTTGTAGATAAAACATGTCAAAGGTGACCATGTAGGCAAGTAAGCAGATAGTCACACAGACTATCAATAAGTAAAACTTTCAAAGGGGTCCCTCGGGAACCCTTCAAGAGGAGAAGGGTCCACTCAAGGGACTCGCTGGTTGAAAGGTAAGGTCTAGTCAGGCTGCCCCCAAGCTAGATGTGAAAGGGTGAATGGAACGAGTCTATTCAAGCTAGCCCCAGGCTAGACATGAAAGAATTCCATTCATAATAGAGACTTTGAAGGAGGGGTCCCTTGGGGACTCACCATGAGAAAAAAAAAGGGAGTCCACTCAAGGGACACACAATTCAAAAGTAACCATTTCTTCTTAGAGCAATTCATCATCAAGGAATCCTTTTGAAAGGTGTTCACTTCATCAAGGAATTCGAAAGGAAGGATGTGGTCCCACACAAGGGGAAATAAAAGTTTTTCACGCTTCAGAGGAAGGTATCAAGTCCTTTCTTTATGAACTTGTGATGAAGGAAAGATGTTCTGTTAGGGTTCCATATTGAGAATATGATTCTAAGCAAAAATTGCAAAGACTTTTGATAAAAGATTCATTGTCAATGAATTCACTTTCTGAAAGTTGAAGTTTTGAAGAAGAGTGTTGTCATACATAGGAGGGACAACTCAAGCAAAGAAGAGAAAAATATAGAGAGAGAGAAAAAGGGAAAAGAAAAATACAAAAAAAGGACACAAGGGGATTTGGTTTAGTGGGGTTAGCTCTGTCTAATCTCATATAATAATAGGTAACTGCAATGAAAGGTGAAAGATCATCAATCCCCAACCAACTCAAGAAGAATGCATGAAACACAAAGTAAAAATAAAGAATTGGGTGAACATAGAAGGGAAGCCTAAACTCCCCCAATGCTTTGCATCATCCCCAATTTATCAAAAAAAAAGAAAAAACATGGAAGAATTATGATACAAATAGAGGAAGGTTTACAATAAAAAAACCATTCCTATATCCAAGCACCAACGGGGGTGATGAGGGTCATCCAGGCACACATAACACAAGCACAGGGGAACACATCACAAGACACAGACACACACACACACAAGATCAAGAAAGGGCCTCCTCCTAACATTGATTGGCCAAGAGGTCATCTACTTCCCAATATAAATCCTCATAAGGGGAAGGAGGATGAGCCTATAGTGGTAGGATGTTAAGAGGAGGAGTGTCTAGTCCTCCTGCAACAATGGAAAAGGAAGAGGGCCCCTTGAGGTCCTCTCCACTGAGCTCCTATGGAGTCAAATTCAATTATATCACAAAGATCACTAACAGGGTGAAAACCTCATCCACAAAGTTAAACATGCACCCCACATGAGCGCATGTCTTACTTCAGTGGATGGCATAGGCTGTGCCTAAGATTCACCGCTAAGTTTGCGAAATGACTTGAGAATGGTGATGAACTTAGGAGAAGCCATAACTGGTTTTGTCACAAGGAGAAAGCAAGTCATCATAGGACCACCTTGTGAAGAAGGTGGGATCCTCTTACATCCTTCATCGCTAGAAGGACCATCCTCTACCTCTTTCTTCATTGGAGGAGATGAACTCCCAATAAACAAAGCTAGGGGTGTAGAGGAAGAGGAAGAAAGAACCGCAACAGATACAACCAAAGTGTTAACCATATCTACAGGCTTCAGGAAGGGTTGAATATCTAGAATGGACATAAAAAAAAGGAAACTCCACTAAAGGACTGATGAACACCTACACCCATTTAGGGTTAGGCACATTTGTGCTCACAATGAAAACCAAGAGGGAACCAGATTGGAGAGAAGTAGAAGGAAGGGAGGAAGAAGAAACTATAGGAGGTCTTGAAGTAGGAGAAATCATTCCTTCCTCCTTCTATTGTGAGGTGGCCTGCTCGGCTAGGAGAGCCTTTTTCCGACACTTGCACTTGCATGCAAGGTAGTTGCTAAGGCTCCTCGAGTTAGAGGCCAAAGTTTGCAAAGGGACAATAGGTTCTTGCTCAACCATAGGAACATCCACCATGAACATTTCAGGTAGAGGAACAAGTTCTTGTACGAGAGTAGGGGGAGTAGGCTAAGGAGCAATAGAGGAGTCAACTCAAGAGCCTCAACAATGGGTCTCTTTCCACTCACTACCTTAGGAGCAAGAGTGATGGGAGGGCATGGATTAAATTCCCTACAAGAACCTTTCTTTCTACCATACAAGTATTACCATGATCTAGGATATTCATTAGGGAGGTCTTTGATCCTGATCTTGGGACTACACCAAGGAGGGACCATCAGACTCAGTGGGTAGCCACCGGGCTTACTCATCCAATACTCTTCCCATGAAAGGGGATAGGAAAAGGACGTCCAGGGAAAAATCACCTTTTCTTTACCTTTGTGAGAAGGAGAGGGAGCCAGTACGGGTTTCTCCTCTCTTTTTGGAGAAGAGGGAATGGTCGGTATAGCCTTCTCCTTACCTTTATAGGAAGGGGAAGGAGCCAATGTGGACTTCTCCTTCTCTTTTAGAGAAGGAATAGCAGTCGGTGTGGGATTCTTCTCTTCTCAGGAAGAGGAGGAAACCGATTGTTCTATCATGAGAAGGGTCAACTCTAGTTCCCCTTTTCCCCCAGTTTAATACTTCACATAGTTCTTGTAAAGTAGATCCATTCTCAAATGAAGCAGATTGACCAGGGAGGGCTAGAAATGATCCAATGAATATCCACCATAAGACACCAAGGGATGATATTTGGTGTCATGTACTACATGCATGACACCTTCCTAGGAAAATTTTAAACATTTGTGGATAACATAGGTGATCCCATTCATGGAAGCTAACCAGGGAGTGCCTAGCTTCACTCTGAACAAATCTGACTCTAGGATAACATTGAAGACTATGTCAACTGTCCTAGGTCCATCCAGGTTGGAAAAAGTAATCGATCATAGGTTTTAAGAATCATACCATCATGCATATGGATGGTAGATTTTGTTTCTTCATATTTCTCCTTTTGCAGTGAATTTATTACCAATTTTTCTTTCGTAATAACATTCACACAGCTCGTGGGGTCAATCAAGACTCCTATCGCAATGTTACCATTGACACGAGTAGAAATGTAGAGAGGTGAAGGTTTTTTGTTTAAGGGAAAATCCTGTGATGTAAATGTACCATTGAACGAATCAAGTGTCGTTGGAACAGTGGAAGTTACCATGACCATATTAAGATAGGCCTTGGGTTGGGTAACAAAATCAATGGGATCAATAATCATGTTAGTAGAGTGACAAAAATGGGTCTGTGTATATTCTCAATTCACTATTTTCCTTCACCACCAATTTTTTAGTGTTCTATTTATTCCCATCAAGATGAATGGTACCATCCTCAATGTAGTCTTGTATCTCATGATGTAGCCACATACATTGTTTGTATCATGTCCATTAACCTGATAGTACTAACAATAAGTTCTCCCATCATTCCAATTATGGTAGGGTTCCTTAACATGCTTAGGGGTTGGTAAAGTTATGATCTTATCTTTCAACAACTTTTGTAAGATGGAAGTGTTACCTAATTTTTACCCTCAGGCTCAATCAGGAAAAGCATCTATGTTGCAGGTGTTCATAAGGGCTAGAAGGATGTTTCCATTGAGGGTTACTTCATGCATCTGATGACATTTCATGGGGTTTTCATTTGGGAGGCCTACTCTGAT
Organism: Sequoia sempervirens; assembly: GCA_007258455.2. Classification (NCBI taxonomy): domain Eukaryota; kingdom Viridiplantae; phylum Streptophyta; class Pinopsida; order Cupressales; family Cupressaceae; genus Sequoia; species Sequoia sempervirens. The sequence goes on along the minus strand of VDFB02293104.1, from coordinate 574,686 downwards.
GGAAACATGCCTCAATATTAATGCTCAGTCTCCATTAGAACCAAGTCGGCATGACATCTCCACTGACTGGCCGATTGACTACTTGATACATTTCATTTTGGATAGGTTGCTGTAACATGGTCTTTGTCTTGCTGAACGCATCACTGTGGAGCCTATTGCTATAACAAGAGGGGTTTGGTATGACCTCTTACTACATGGATTTCTTTGGCTGATAGGCCATTCAATCATCATTCGGCGAGACTCACGGCGACCACGGGTTGCCGGGAGACCTACAGCACTCGGTGAGAAGTCCCAGCGAAGGTTCAATGTCTCGCCGATAGCAGATGGTGGCCAGTCATTGGGGATACTCTCACCAGAGGAAGTACTATCGGTAGGAAGTCCTAGTGATGTGAGAAAATCACACTGACTAGACACTTCAGAGTGAGTAAGGAAGCTTGCTAAGAGGTTTTAGCAAGAATGGAGTGTCTCATCGAATGAAAGGGCTCGCCAATAGTTGACGATGTCGCTCGGAGGTCTTGCTGACAATGAGAAGTCCTGGCGACATACAAGGTAAGATCAGAAAGATTCTCATCGAATAGTGGGGCCTCCAAAATGAAAAGAGTCTTGTTGAAGTGGTTCGAGCTCGCCAAGATGAGGGAGCTTTCACCATGATGTCTTGGCGAAGGCGTGAGGTTCTACCAAAGAATGAAGAGCTCTCAATGTAGGGTTATGACTGTGGCCAAGAGTCTGGCCGAGGAGGTGGAGTCATAACGAAAGGAGGAGACAATAGTATTGATAAGATGTATCACTGACAAGTAGGGGTCTGGCCGAAAGATGTGAGTTTGGGAAGATTAGTGTGCTCGACAAAGGGTCTGGCTGATAGGCCAAGGTTTCGCTGATAGAAGATAAAGAACCCTAGGTGCCAGATGTTATTTTTGATAAAGGATGGAGGGGTAACCATGAAGTCTCAGCAATGCCCTAGGGTCTTGCCGATGCAGAATGACCGAAGCAGAAAAGTAGAGTTCAGTGAATGTCTCACCGACACACCCAAGTCTCCCCGAAATGAAGAGCCAAAATAATGCAAGAGTTCGGTGTGGGTATCAGTGAAGCAGAAAGAAGCTTGCCAAGAGGAAAAGACCTCGGTGAGAAGTACTAGTGAAGAGTTGATGTCTCACCGATAGCAGCTAGTTTAAAAGCCATCGGGGAAGCTCTCGCCAGAAGAAAGACTATCGGTAAGAAGTCTTACCAACATCAAAAGGTCACACTGACTACATTCCTTTGGGGTAAGTCCTAGCACTCGGTGAGAAGTCCTAGAAAAACTAACATGTTTCATTGACAGTGCCATATGTTGAAGTCTTTGGCACGGAAATTTGAGCTCACCAAGAGGTCTCGGCGACCCGGAGGTGCTTTGGCGATAGTAAAGAGCTCAAAAAAAGTGAGGGGCTAAAAGGAAAATAGGTCTCGATGAGTGGAGGATGTCTTGCCAAAGAATGAAAAGGGGGCCTTGATATGTTTTCCTTCAGTAGGAGTCTCGTCGACCATGAAAGACTTCGTCGAGAATGTTTGATATTGGCATATGGTCTTGTCGAGATTGAAAAGTCTCCCCGACTAAAGAGAAAACAATTTTTCATCGCCAAAGGGTCTTATCGACCCAGAGTGTCTCGCTGATAGGAGGTTCCTTCGGTGAGAGTGGATGCATGTGGTGAAATGTCTCAGCGACTAAGTAGTGTTAGACTGACAAAGTATTCCATCGAAGAGAACAGGGTTGTTTAGCATAAGTTTGGCCGAGTGTGGGATGTCCTGCCAACAGAGGTGGCCATCGGTGTAACATTAGGAGCTTGGGATGAGTCTTTTTGACTCGATAGGTCTCCTCAACCATTAAGCACAGGAGAATGGGCCCTCGCCAAGACAAAATCAGTTTAGAAAGACTCTTTCTGAAACAAAAGGTGCTCACCAAGAGTCTTCCAGACATAAAAGAGTTTGCCAAAGCAAAAGAAATTCTATAAGATGTCTTCCCAAATGAAGGTGGTCTCAGCAATGGATATGGATAACTTTTCAGCCTGATTAATGAAGGCACTATGACTCTTGCCAATGATGTGAGTCATGCTGATAAGTTGTAGAATGATATAATCACATCGGCGAAACACTTCCAGTGTCTTGCCGAGATGCGATTCTAACTAAGGAGTTTTGACCGCACATGAATCCACGTGGAGTGAGCTCAACCAACCATAAGGAGCTGAGATGAACCGTGGCGGCCTGGTCAGAGCGTAGAATGACAATACAGGATGAATGCAACCCAAATCACGGTGAACTCAGTAGCATTCAAGGCGTTCAATCGAGGAGATTTGCGAAGACACGAGGATGGAGGAATGAATGCGGTGGTTGCAGAAAGATCAGGGGACTTCTGCCAGAATGTTTCTTCACCGACACCAACAATAGGGACACGCAGGGATGCAACATTAAACTTGATCAAATATCTAGGGGCAGATCTTTTTCTGAGACCGATATTTTTTGTAAGCCCTAAGGGGCTGACATACAGTCTATATATAAGGCAATTTTTTCCTTTTTGTAAAGGGGTTCGAATGTATGCTCCTCTAAAGTCTGTGACCCTTCTGCAGTCCTCTCTCAAACTAGCACATTTCTGTAACTCAACTTGGAATATAATATACAAAATCTACCTTGATTACCATTGATGGTCCATCTTTTGCCCTTCTAATTTTTGTGAAGCATTGTGCATTCTTTTGTGATTCATTGAGCTACTTAGTGAAATACTCTCTTTCCTTATAGCTTTTGTTTCATGTCATGCCCTTTCTTTGCAAAAGTAGTATCATGTAGGTTGCAAATTGTGTTTATTTAATCTTGCACATGATCTTCTAGTTTGTGAAAATCTTCCTTTCCTTCTTGAAGGTATGTGCATATCAAACCTGTTGGTATGCATGATCTACAAGATCTTGTTGTGCAGTCCCATGGCTATCACCAGTGTTCAAGTGTAAGTTGAGTGTTTCATTGTTCTTGTCATTTTGGTGTATCACCCTAGTGTAGTCTTTTAATTTATGTACTCCTTATCCCTTTCCCTTAAAAGAATCAATAGTTTAGGTGACACCTAAGGAAGCCGACCTTCTTTGGAGGTTCATTTCAGCCATAGGTGACCCATAGCCTTGAAATGATCCCATTTTGCTCTAGAATGCTCAGTTTTTTGTAAACTTTGCACAAGGTGCAATTCTAGGTGACAACAGGAAGTATAAGATTTTGTCAACTTTGTGAACTTTTGGTTGCTTTTGAGGTTGTTTTCATCAATATAAGCTACTACATTCATAATGACTTTACTTTTCCTAGAGATTGATACGATGGATTTTACCTTAGAATAGGAACATGAAGAGGATCCTCCAAACTAAGAAACTGTTTGCTGGTACTCTCGTAAAGCTACACATAAATGCATGAAAGAAGGTTATTTCATCAAGGAAAACTTCTCTTGCCAAGGCCTTTGTAAGTTTCCTTTGAACACGTTCTGCATGTCAGAATCGAGTAGTTGATACAAGATTTGTGAAAGGAGCACTTGATAATGCGCTATGAAATCAATAATCTTTTGTGTTATCTCCTTTTTTACATCAGATGAGATCCAAAAAGCTCATCTTTAGTCTAATGTTCACTTGGAATTTTCCAAGGAATTGATCTACAAGTTGGTCAAATGAGAAGATAGAATTGTCAAGCTAGGAATAGTACCATTCGAGTGTTGTGTCCTTGAGAGATTTGGGGAATAGTTTAGCTATTAATGCATCATGATGAAATAAGTATTTCCAAAGTGTGTTAAAGGAAAACACATGTGTCTATAGATCTCCTTTTCCACCGAACTTCTCAAATTTAGGGATCTCCATTCCTTGACGAAAGGGAGTGTTCAAGATGGCAACCAACAATGGGCTATGTTGGAAGAAAGGCTAGAAGGTAGGTTGGGTAGAGGCCTAGGAGAGGACCGCTAATTGGCTGTACATCCTACCCATATTCTGAAGTAGAGTGCTCAAAATAGGGTCGTTAGAAGATAGAGGGCTAGAGGAACCTCCTTCAGAGCCACTGCCAAGTCCACCTTCAAAATTACCACTGGTATGAATTCTACTAGAGCCATCTTCAGAGCCACCACCACCAGTAGGGCCTCTATTGGAACCACCTCCATGATCTCCACTAGAGAAACTTCCACTAGCACCCCCTCTACTACCAAAACTACCACCACTACTAAAGCCTCCACCACTCAGTCTGCCAAAACCTCCACCACTAGAGGTGACAGATGGGGTAAACCTAAAGCCCAAAGGGACCTTATTCACTTTGATATTTTTAGGTTGCTTAGGGACATAAGGGATATTGAGAGAGGGGACCATGCCAACTATGTAAATGGAAGTGGGAGGCATTGATACCCCTAACTATCTCTCCCACTCTTTGAAGGTGATTCCTTGTGCAAAGCTAGGGTTGCTCAAAGGAGTGCATGCTTCAGCAAGACCGAGGATACTACTTAGAAGCTCTATGCCTGCTCAATCTTTACCCATCATATGTCTTAATTCACTAACAACTTGAATAACTCTAGCCATTTTCAAATTTCTTTCCAAGTGGTTTTCCAAGTCACCCAGTCCTCTAGAAAGGGTAGACACATATTCTGTAGGGATCCAAATGACCTTATGCTATCCACTGATGATGGCATGTGAGACATAAGAGGAGTGGGAATGTGATTAGTTTCATCAGTGAATCCCATCTAATTCCTCGATAACTTCTCCTACACATCCAAACTAATGAAAAGACCAAAGAAAAGGCCTATAGAGAGGCAAAGAGAGACCTTTGTCCTATCCATCGGGAGGTGTCATACACTTCTCCTCAAGATATTCCTAGAATTTGTGGATTGGGTTGTGATGCTCATACATTTTCACAACACTCAAGAACACAACAATCATAAAGTACCCGAGGGAAGCTTCAACACCAATAGACAAACAGACATTGGTTCACATTGGGTTCACCAAAAATGTAAGAGGGGTACCACCATGTGGAAGACCCTAGGTCACAGAGGGTTAAGATGCGAGAGGCTGCCCTAACTTACCTCAACTTAGTACAATGTTTAGGGTATGAGGATGAGGATAACAAGGACTATGAGGTCCTATAATCACTTTGCAATCCCGAGTTTTAAGGTGGGGCTAGGTGAGTTAGTTTTTATGCTCAACTCTACACCTCAGGGAGCTCTCTGCCTAAGGATGGGAGCATGGTTTTTGGATGACAGTGTGGTGCATTGGCATCTTGAAAGTGCGTTGTCATCTATATGACTAGACAACAATAGAGACAAGGTTAAACCTACTAAAATGACTAACGTCCTAGCTAATCAACTAAAGGGCCAGAATGACATGAGTAAATAAATGAAGTATTCTCTAATATTGTAAAGTAAATAAGGAAGAGTAGAGAAATTGAGGAGGATCTCATTGAGAAATTTGTTCACCAGCTAATCTTCCTAGAAGTGCACACCCCTACACATAGAAAGAGGGAAAATATTGGGTGGTTGAATAGGGGCTTGCCTTAGTCAAACCCACATTTGGGTGTTCCCACCTTCATAGACAACCAAGGAAATGACATAAAGAAATAGTGTAATAAAGAGAATGCAAACACTACAAAGCAGTACTATGCTACTCAACCAAGTGATAGAGGAGAGGAGAGGGAAACTTACGACCTCCACCAAGAGCACTCAAGGCTACTTGGGGAAGAAATGAGAGGAACTCAAGCCTCTGCTGCAATGGTGTGGTCCCAAATGTGCTCTATCAAAGTGATGGAGTGATCTTTTTGCTACAATAGAGTGCTTGAATGCTTGAAGTGGGTGACAGTGGATGGAAAGAGTGTGAGTATGGAAGTTTGAAGTGTGCAATAACTCAAAAGAAGTTGTGAGGAGTCAGATTGAATGTTGAAGGGTTGAATTTGAAGAGGGAATGAAGAAAAATGGCCATATTCGAGTCGGTTGGCTGAAGGGAGTGTTGCAACTTCATTGGCAATGAGAAGCGTAACACCTCTCTAGGTTCAACCGTAAGAATTTTCTAGGGACGTCTATGCACCACATGGATATCTATGCACCATGTGGATGTCTTTGTGCCACATGGGCATCCCCAACATATAATTTTCCACTGACACTCAAAATAGGTGCCAAGTGGATTTCCAGCAACAGGCTTAGGTGGAATTAAGCCTCTAAACTTGGTTTTCTAAGGTGGATAAAGGAAAAAAGGGGATTTGCATAGGGGATGCAAATTCATTCTTATACAATATATATATATATATACATATGTCATGTACATGTGTACATGTATGTACATATATACATACATGCACATATGTATGTATGTATATGTACACACTCATACACATATATATGTACATACATGTATGCATGTACATACATACATACACGTGTACACATGCACACATATAAATATATATATCTATATATATATATGTATTGAAAGTCTCTTTGGAGTTGTCAAATTTCTTATGTTATCTAAGTCGTTACATGAACTATTGAACATGTATATAGATATATAAAGTTTGAACTATCTCATTCTAGATATATTTAAAGTTAAAAATATTTTGAGTTTTGAAACTTGGAAATTTTGTTTAATTTAAACATATATTTGTTTAAATAGTTTTAAAATTTAAAATTTAAAATTGTTTAACATCATGTATATTTTATTTTAATGATATGCAAATCTCTATCTATTTACACACACACACACACACACACACACACACACACACACACACACACACACACACACACATATATATATATATATCATAGCCAATGAGGGATCTTATCATTCCCATCATTCTAAGCAAGATGCTCAAACTAGATCAAATTTATTTCAAGATAGTATTGCTAGATTAGAGAATGCTCTAAAATGTTTAGAGGAAACAATTCACAACTCCCCCAATTTGGCTAATTGAGATAGATTAGTCACTATTAGACATGAGATTTATAATTTAATGATCAAGACAATTCGATCATACAATCCTTATGATGAAATTAGCATTGAGCAGTTTTATTTATCTCTTTCCAGGAGTGTTACTGGCACAGTGAAACATAGAGAAGTTTCCATATTAGTTTCAGGTGATAATGTGTTATCCATTTTCCCATTTTATAGAGGAAAAAATAAAATTAGAGGATATGTGGTTATGAGGTGTATAGATCCTCTTGTTGCACCATTCATATACCCTAGATGGTTGGAAGTGCATCATCGATGGCCTCACAATGACGAGCTGCCATAGTATTTTATCAAATAGCTATATGTAGAATTTCATTTACATATAGAGGTGGACTACACATCTTATCCTGAGCATATTGGCCATGGTAAAGGCTGTTCCACAGTTTAGATGTGCAAATTTACCACCACCTATGGACAAGACGGAATTAGTTGGCCCAAAACTTTAGGTTTTACCAATTTTTTTTGAATTGGCAATAGTAGGGGAGGCAATAGCAGGCTCAAGTCAGAGTCAAATTTTTGATAACATTGCCTCTATTACGATGCAGATTGATTAGATTTCATCTAATTGAGTTGGTAGATACTTATTACGCCTACAGATTAGTCTTCCTCCCATTGAGGCTACATCTGCATTGTATGATCCATTTATTCATGTTGATCTACCTACTCTTTCAGATGTCGAGCAGATGACCCACACAACTCTCTGTATTATGTGTAGAGTCTTAGTTTTGAATTTACTAGTAGCATATTGGGTTATCAGTGAGGACCATGGGATTGCTCTTGACTAGGTACATGAATTTATTAGATGGCGATATCTTGGTACACATATGAGCCACGGGGTGGAAAATATAGAGGATATTCCACATCATCCTACAAGATCCCATGCACATCATGTTTCTATTGATCCTTTAGCTTGTCCAAGTAGTCATTAGGATGTTACAGGTCACATTGAGGCTACTGTGGCACCTGACCTTATCCATGGGACATATAGTCAACTTCTTTTTGCCACTGATGCTATACATGATACAAGTCCCCCTGCGATGTCTTTATATTCTCGCGATCTTAGTGACATTGGTAGAACCATAAATCAAGCATGACAAGTACTTAAATATAATTTATAAATATAAAATTGTGTTATGGAAAATTATGTAATGCATTTTTTAAAGTCTAGTTGTTTAACTCTTGATTGAAATTGTCTACTTGAAAATTTTAAGCACTATGGTGATTTGTCAGACTTTGGAAATTTGGAGCACGATGGCAATCTCACATAGTATGCAATTGAGGTACATTTAAATTTAATAAGAAATTTAATTACTTGATGTACAAGTTTGAACACATTGAACCAAGTACATTGTACAATTTTTGATAATTTTACATATATGTACACATATATATATACATGTATTAAAAAATAAATTTTAACATGTGTGCATACTTGAACACATGTAGGTGTTGGGATGAGGCTCAGGACACAGATATCGGGCCATGGATTGAGGGAGAGATCAAGCCATGCATCGAGGGAGAGGTCGAGGGAGAGATCGAGGGATACATTAGGCCAGAGATCTGATGATTCTATTCATACCAAACATCCCTCTCTTTGAGATCTATTTTATAGTATTACATGTTTGAGATCAAATTATTATGTTGGACACACTTTTTATGATTTATGTATTAAAAATTTGCATGTACTGTACTTATGTTTTATGGTACATATACTTATTATTTACATCACATTCATACATTTATGTTTTACGGTTTGAATAGGTTTGTTATATACAGGCATAATTATGGTTTGAACACTTACATTACATCTATAAATACATCATGCATTATTAATTTATGGTTTTACACTTAAGTTCAAGTACCTTTAAAATTTAAATTTATTATGGTTTGTTCAAATGCACTTGTACATCTATTTACATTGTGAAATCATAATGTTTTCCACTATCTAATGGTTGCTATTTGTAAATTTGAAAATATGGAAATGTGCAATTAATTTAAATAAATAGAAATGAATTTGTCTTTAATAAATAGGTCAAGAAATATAAATTTTTTAATGCAAATATGCTTGAGATTAATGCCATATTTAAAAGTAGAACATAAAAATACAATCTTGGAAATAGATGATAACTTGAATTCTTAGCTCTAAATGTTCATTTTTAAAGTTACTCTAGGTTAAATACATAAATTTTGCATATATCATGCTATAAATGAACTTAAGAATTCCATATAATCTAATACACATGTTCATTTGAATGTACATGCTTGAAGAATTCTTGAACTAAATGATTAGCTATACTTGTGTCCAGTTGAATGTAAATGAAATCAAATATATTCAAGTGAACTTAATAATTCCATATAATCTATAATAATGTGTTTAGATTTACATTTTATTTACTCTAGGTTAAATGAATGTAAATGAATTTGATTATGCTTGCAAAGAAAGTTCAATCTAGATGGTCCATGAGCTATAAGTGGAGTTGAATGTAAATGAAATCAAATTTATATTCTCAAAAGCTTAAGAATTCCATGGAACATTTAAAATATATGCAATTGAAAATTGATATATTTAAATATCAAGTTATGCACATAATATTTAAGTATCTAGATCTTCCTGGGTGACAATTCTATATAAATTAAAAATTGATCAATCCATATATAATTATGTCAAAGATGGACCATTACATACATGGTCTCAAGCTATACATGGTACAAACAAAGTACCATCACTATGATTCACTACAATTTTCATATATTCTAATGCACCTTGAGGTGAACAAGAAAGACCAATCCAAGAGAACCTGGATACAATCTAACATTCACAAAATGGATTTGATAACTATACTTAAGATAGGCTAATGTTCTTAAGAAAATTTGGATTAAAGATGAAATCAAATTTTAAGGGACCTTGATTTTTTATAGGAGATTGGATTTGAAATGAATGATAGTCTAGATTAAGGAAAAGGTCCCTAGATGTTGAAAGCTTTGGGTGATGATGAAAGGAAAATATGATGTATGGACTAGATTGAGACCTTAAACAAATTTTGATGTTCAATTGATGATTTTTATTAAGGATGGAGAAAGGATGTATGGTTCAGATGGATCTAGATGGATAATTTAAATGATTATATTTTGGATGAGGATAGATGGATTAGATTCTATTCCATTTGATTAGGATTATATTAGGTTGATAATGTGAGTAGAACATGATAATGAATGATTAGGTCTGAAGGGATGATTCTAGGATGATTATGGTTAAATGGGTTATTACCTAATAAGGAGATATTAACTTGATGATTAGGATAGGGGATGCTTACCTGATGAAAATAATCATTAGGATGTGATGATTAGGATACATGAAAAATCTAGATGATCATTTAAAATTATTAAATGTCACATTAAATTAACATATAAAAAATAAAGTTCAAACTAGAGACAACATGTATGTCTAGATTCCTCACCACTCAAACACCAAATCAACTATAATAAACTTGTGGATTTTAATTCTCAAATGAAATGAAAGATGAACATGAACTTAAGAATTCCATGGAACATAAATTTAAATGCAAAATTGGAACATAAACTAGCTTTTGTACAAATTGCACATATGTATATTCAATCTAGCTCATATACAAGTGGAGTTGAACAAATATTTATTCAAATCTATTTGAAAGTGAAAGTTTAACAATTCCATGTCAAACATAAAAATACAATCAAGGGATCTAGATGATTTAAAGGAATTTAGGAAAAAATGCGAACTTTTTAATTTAGTCAAGTTAGGTAAATCTTGAGTAAATTGTGCATGTACATATATATATGTATGATCTAAGATTCAACAAATGAAATCAAATATTCTTGAGTGAACTTAAAATAATTCCATTTCCAACATAAAAATGTAATTGGAAATAGATGATTAAAAAGGAATTTAGGAAAAATGTAAATGAAAACATTTTTAAAGTCACTAGGTTTTGTATCAAGCATATATGATCTAACATACATTATTTAAGTGGAGTTTCAAATGTAAATTATGATTTATCAAAGATTCTTGAACTAAATTAAGAATTTCACATGGAACAAATTTATTTAAATACAATTCCAAAAATAAATGACCAAGCCTTTGAAAAAAAACCATTCTAAATCAAGTCACATGTCCAATAAATATAAATATATTATAGATCTAGATCTATAATTTAAGTGTAAAAACATATACATATACATATATCTAAAAAACAACTTAAAGCTCCTAGTACATAAAATTTGGATCCTCTCTATCTTTAATTATCTTTAAAATATTTTCATGATATTTAATAGGAAACCTCCACTTTTGTTTGGAACGTCCTCTTTTAGGTAAAATTTCTAAATTTATTTTTGTTGCCAAAACTAAGTGACTGTAATGTAGAACCTTCTTTCCTGGCCTATAATCAACAAATATAATACCATTTTTATCTATCTTTGTTTGTTGATAATATGTGCCCAATGTGATTCTCTTGTCCATCACCTTATGTCATCGATTCCACCAATTTGATTTTTGGTTGTGTACATCTTAGTAGATAGTAATCTACACCTTCTACATTTTCAAGATCTGCAACTACAACAAAAATATCTCCTATACACACACCACATATATACATAAAGTAAATACATAAATAAGTTGTAAATATATTTTTAATATATATATAAACTTATATATATAAACATGCTTGAAACTTCCTTACAAATAGAATATATAATTAAATATTTATTTTAACTAAATTAGATACATGTTTTTAATCAACTAAATATAGTAGATCATAGACATTGACATTGTCTTCTTTAGCAAAAGGAGGCATTGATATTAATTGTTTCATTTCCCTTTGTGGAACATACCCATCTCTAATATTTTGACATTGATCAATATTTGCATTGTCCACAATGCAATCAACACAAAAACATGATTTTTCTCTCACATAAATTGCATAAGGCCTACTACTCCCAATATAGTCATCAACGCTCTACATGCAACACTTAAAACACTAGGTCAACTCTTCTTTTCAATACATTCCAATGCTTCTTGCAAGTTTTCAACAATTGTTTGTTTTAAATTTGATGACCTTTCCTATTATCAACCCCTAACAACTCCAAAATAGGGGTCATTTATTTTCAACTAAATAACTTTAAAACTAAGTGTTCCCTTCCAATTAGAGATTTTTCTTCAAAAAATTCATCCCATATTTTTTTAGAGTGTAATTTTAATGTGCTTTTAGATAACATATCTTCAGATCAAATATTATTGAAAAGAGAATCATCATCCATCTCCATCATATTTTCCATACCATAGTCCAAAAAATCTATATTACTAGGTTTAGTTGATCTTGTACCTATACATCACCTTGATCATCAATATTTTCTATGGGTTGTTGTTCAGTAGATGTTCCTTCATCTGCTTCTCTTTATTTGTCTTACTCGTGTTTGATCATACTTCCTCAATCTAATCCTTGGATTTTCCATCACAAATTGCACTCAAATTTGAATTCACTTGCATACAAATTTGTACACACATGAGCTTTCAATAAAACATGTACAGTTAATATAGCATGAATATTTTAAAAATATTGTAACTAGATGCAAAACATAAACATAAAATATTTAAACAAAAGTTGAATAAACATAAACAAGCAAAACATAAAATATTTAATTTAATAATATATACATGTGTATAAAAAATAAGTCCAAGTTGGCAATAAAATTAAAGGCAAAGGTAAATTTAATAAAAACATAGGTATTTAAGGAGGACATATAAGAACAAGAATGGAAGAACATAGAATTGGTGATCAATAATAATGAAATCTAAGAATTTAAATAATGAAAACAACAAATGCATTCATGTTCAAACACTTTTTAAATAAATAAAATAATTGTTCAATAAAAAATATAAATAAAATAAAATAATCTCCTTTCTATATAATTCTTTATAAATATATAATTTTGCATAATAGACACTTAAAATTATGTATAATTCTCAAATAAATAAATAAAAAATAAACTTCTTGATATTTTTTATGTTTTTTATATAAATTTTACTAAATATATGTATGCTAATTTTATGTATATATAAAAGTAATTGTAAAATTATCTAATATGCACACACACTTGTGAATGATAACAAATAAATGATAATAGTTAAATATTATAGAGATGTAACTTTTATTTTAATTTTTTTACAATTTTTTTTTTTATGATAATATTTTAAAATAAATAAAAAAATAGTGAAAACAAACTTCAAATGCATTCATGAAAATAAAGACGTAATCAATTAAATAAGTTGAAGATAAATACATACCTTCAAAAATAGCTCTCCTATTGTCCAAATGTGTTTTCTTTTGTCAAAATAAGTCTTCTAAATTTTCAAAATTATAAACCTTCTAAAATGTCGAAAGAAACCTTCTTTGATCGAAAATAGCAAGTTCCTTCTCAAAATAATATATATATATATTTCATTAAGTTGAAAAATTAAAAGAAAATATTTTTTTTATATCTACTAATTATGACTGAGTCCTCATCAACTGGTAATGTTTTAGCTCATTTTTTTTAGCCTTGTTCTTCCTAGCCGAGAGAGTTTGGGCTAAAACTTGCTCTGCTGAAACCCTCTCAACCGAGAATGTCTATTTGGCACCATGGCAGCCAACTCACCTTTTTTTAGAATTTTCTGAAACATTCAACTTTGGTAGAATATTTCTCTAGTCAGAATGATCTTTCTACAAAAAGTAAAAATACCCTTTTGTAGAGCTCGGAGTGGAGAATCCAAATATATATTCTTCAAATATTTTGATTAGTTTTCATATATTTTATTTTTAAAATAATGCAAGTAGGTTTTAAAAATAGAAAAAGAGGCTGATAAGAAATTTTGAAAAAAGATAGTAAAACTTATTAAAAAATTTTAAATCTTATATGGGGCATAAGAGGAGAGAATCTTCTTCAAAAGGGTATATTTCATGTTTTGAAAATGATTAAAAAAATTGAAAATAGTTGATGGTTTGTGAAAATTTTCAAATTCTAACATGTTTGACTTTAAAAGCTATTATTATGAAATATATACATCAAAAATTTCTTTTTTTTTTCCATGCACAAGATATTGAAGTTACCTATTTAGTGAAAAAATAGGGAGAAATGAAGTTTTTTCGATTTCTTTCTTGATGGCCCATGAAGTCACTCTTTTCTAAAATTTTCAGCATTCCAAAATTTTTTCCTAAATTGATAAAAACATAATGAAAACAATTTTTTTTAAAAAATAAAAATTACAAGAATAAACTACATCAAAAGTTCTACATTTCATTAGTTTACACCATTTTGAAATTCAAAAGATAAAGACCATTTTTATGTGGTCGAAGTTCAAATTTTTTTTTGTTGTTGGCCAATTCCTTTATAATGTGTGACACATGTTTGTGTTTTTACCCAAATGCATTATAGAAAAATGGCCCCTTGTCATTTTCATGGTCTTTTAGGCCTTTCTCCATAATGTTTGGTGTATTTTTCTTTGATTTATTGATGTAATATGGCTTGAATATGCACATCAAGGTCCTTGAAACTCAAATTATGATGTCTTGTGAAGGTGTTGTAAAATAGTTCTACACTTTGCTAGGATCTATTCATTACAATTGAGGAAAAAAATCACCTTTTCATCCCTAAATAATTCCTATTTTGAAGTGTTGTAAAGTCTTGTAACAAGATTTCACACTTCTCTAGGCATAATTTCACTATTTACACCTTTCTTATACTTTATTTGACCCCTTTATACCTTTATATGGATTAATTAAGTGTGTTTTTGAATGTAAACTAGACAAATACCATTAAATGTGACTTAATTCTTGACTCCCACTTTCAAGCTTCATGTGGGACCCATTCGCCCGGGGTGGCAAATGAGTCCCCCTTGGCTCCAAATTTAAAATGTTTCAAATTTCCTTTCAATTTTTTATTCAAAATTACTTGACGTCGGCCTGTGATTGGATATCAAAGGGTTACTAAGGAACAATTGTGTATAAATAAGTGTTTTTACATCCATTCTAACCCCCATTCATTCAAGCATTCATCAAGTTCACTTATTCACTCATTCAAGTATTCAATCACTTTGCATCACTTAATCAAGCATCAATCAGGCATTCAAGAGCAACCATTGACATATCTTTATATTTTCTTCAACAAGGGTTTCATAAGTTGATAGCATTTTCATGTTATTTGTTTGTCATCCTTCTTTATTTCTTTATTTCATTAATGGTTTAATTACCAAAGTGGGATTTGACCAAGGCAAATCCTTATAACCTAACCCTTAACCATTTTTCCCCTATCACATGTCTATTTGTAGACTTGCGTATGTAGATTTGACAAGTATTTAGGTGTTGAAGAGTGGTCAACAAGTCAAAAATGTGCTTCAACTCAAATCAACCTCATCTCAAGCTTGGAGAAGACTTTTTGTCCATTTTTTGTAGAATTGACTTCAACAACCCGACAAGCAGACAATCTCAAATTTGGTGCTACAAAATTGTCCCCTAATTTCTTAGAATTTTGGGAGAGGACTGATTCACCATCAGTGTCGAATGAGTCCCACCTTAAGTCTGAAAATATAAGTTTTGTTAGATTTTGGATCTTGACAATCAGAAACCTATTCCCAACAGTTTTCATCAAAAGTAGGACCAATTCGCCATTAGTGGCAAATGAGTCCTCCTAGTTATTTTATGTGACTTCAGATAGCATTCAAGTGGTTCTAGATTCTCAAATCTTTTCCTAGGTGCACTCTGATTTACCCCTTTTCTATCATGTTTTATATTTGTTCATTTGTACTTCATTATTTGCATATCACATTGTGTTTTCCAACATTGCATAAATCATAGGTTTTGCATACATAATCATTCAATTAGTTCATATAGCTACATTTAGATCATCTCATTTAGTCTTAATAACATCATACATTGCATAATTTGAATGAACCTAGCTAGCATTTTTGGCCTACCTCTCCTTTTAGGTGAAAAACCTTAGAAGAGTTAGAGAGTCTTTTGGTGCCAAAAATGTATGGTTCATAATTACATTGCATGTTGTTCACTATGATCATTTGTCTATTCCATAAGTCAGATTCCTAAATAATGATTCTCCTTTATTGTTCACAACTCTTCCAAAACATAAATTTTATTCACATTAGAAGACTTAAAATTCATTGCAAACAAATGAGAACAATGATACAAGAATTTGACCTTCTAGTTCCTTGTTCAACAACCAAGTATATTTGCACCAGTATAGACATTTTCCTCTAACTCCAATTGTAAGCAATGGTTCTTGTTACACAGAGAAAAGAGACAAATTAACACAATAAACCACATGTAATACACCATCCATAAACTTGACCAAACAAACAAAACTAAAATTTCCAAAAACATAGACCAACATGATAATTTTTGCAAACATTCCCCGTTAACCCTTGCAACAACAACCAAGTATCATAAATACAGAAAGAAGCCACTCACTAGTAGTAAACTAGCCCAGAATAACAAAGATCCATGAACCGAACACAATTCTTAAAACATAAAATATTTAGAAGAAACAACAAACAAACAAGAATAATCCCAAATAAAACCCAGTACTTGCATCTGATTTCATGAACTAACTATGCATATAAACAAGAAAAAAATTCACCAGTTGCACACCGTTCCTATGGCTCCTCCCTCAATCAAGCATTGCATAGAATGATAAACATCAAAGACAATAACCAACATCAAAAAACAGACAAGCTTCTCAACAAACAATAAAAAATAAAAAGGAAAAACTAGCCCTCCAACACATGTCACACAATTTTCTTTCTGACCTTTGCTCACATGCTACCACAACAATAAACACATAGTTAATGCATTCAAATTTTACAGAATAATAGACATGCAAAACCGGAAGTGACAGCCAACAAAAACCACAAGATTTTGAACAAATGACAAACAAACAAGAATAAGCACATACAAAACCCAACACTCACCTAAAATTTCATGAACTAACTATGCATTCACTTCATCTGTACTGGCATGAAAAACCACAACCAAAAGCTAGCAATACACAAGCTTTTAAACAAACAACAATAAGCACAAATAAAACCCAATACTCACATAAGATTTTGTGAACTAACTATGCACTCATTGCTTCTATACTCACCAGGCCTTCACCACATCTCGTACGCTTTTCTTTCCAAGCATTACTGATACCCTACTACCCACACAAGCAATAAACACATAATTAATGCATTCACTTTCCTGTTATTCCCTGTCATGCATATGTAATCCACTATGCCCATTCACACCATTACACCTTGTAACAACAAGCAATACTTCTAGGACCATCAAGTGTCAAAAACACATAGCCAAACCATTCAACACCAATGCACTTTTGCACAATAAAAAACATGCAAAATCACAACCAATAGCTAAAAAACCTACAAGCTTTTCAAGAAACCATAAAAAAAAAACAATAAACACAAAGAAAACCGAACACTCACCTAAGATTTCATGAATTGACCATGCATTTATTGCACATATACCCACATGCAAAAATGCAGCAAAAAACCACAAAACTGATAATCTTTCCAACAAACAATAATAAAAGAAGAATACACAAAATCAA
The DNA here is from genome assembly GCA_007258455.2 of Sequoia sempervirens. NCBI lineage: Eukaryota > Viridiplantae > Streptophyta > Pinopsida > Cupressales > Cupressaceae > Sequoia > Sequoia sempervirens. The sequence continues at coordinate 557,089 of VDFB02293104.1, read as the reverse complement.
AATCTACCACTCGCCCAAGATTTCATGAACTAGTTTTCTATTTAGTGCATATGCACCCACAGACATATCAAGTGTCACAAATACACAACCCAACCATTCACCAACAGTGCATTTTTACAGAATAACAAACATAGCTAAAAAACTGACAAGATATTCAACAAACTACACACAATCGATAATAAGCACAAAAAAACCTAGCACTCACCTAAGAATTCATAAATTAACTATGCATTCATTGCATGTGTACCCACATGAAAAAAAACAATGAAGAGCTAAAATACCCACAAGCTTTCCAACAAACGATAGTCAAACAAGAGTAAGCACAAGCAAAACCAAGAACCCCACCAAAATATCATGAGTTAACTATGTGTTCACTATATATGTACCCACATTACACAAGACATTACCAAAAGCCTTCAGTTTTTCCTATGACACTTCGAGTTATTAAGTATAAAAAATAAATAGGCACACTACTCACTAGTTGCACACTATTACCATTGCACAGAATGACAAATGTTGAACATGACAACCCACAGCCACAAACATACAAGCTTCTCAACAAACAATAAACAAACAACATGCAAATTAACCAAGCATTCTCTACTTATCTTCGCACGAGATGTATAACACATATCATGAGGTTTGCATTTAATTCATTAAACATGCATTCACTACTTTAGTACTAGCTCACCGCGAAAGCTGACAATAATTTTTTTCCAACAATTTATAATGTTCCCATATTTTCCTAATTTACTTAATGCTAAACGAGGAAAAATAAGAAATTGACCTACTCAAACCAATAGAAAAAGAGATAAACCATAATTTTCAAGCGACAAAAATATGTGCTAAAATCCAGACTATAGGAAAAAGTCAAAAATATTTTAAACAACACAACCTCATTGGTTGAGCGACTAGTGAAAAGGAATCAATTGCAATAGTAAACTTGCCTATCAGTAGGAACTAAAAAAAAATCAACCTACTCAAACCAATAGAAAAAGAGATAAACCATAATTTTCAAGTGCCAAAAATATGCGCTAAAATCCAAACTATAGGAAAAAGTTGAAAATATTTTAAACAACACAACTCATTGGCCAAGTGACTAGTGAAAAATCAAATGCATTGATTGCAATAGAAAACCTGCCTATTGGCAGGAACTGATAATGATCTTAGAGAAACTTCATATCTTATAGAAAATTTTCATATGTTCATTTTATTGTCCATTATAATTTAATTTAATGATATTTTTTATTATTTTTATTAGATATAATGATTTAAAAAATATTTTATTTATTTTTTGATATAATATAATTTTTATTTAGAAGAATTATTATACATGTATTAAGAGTTAAGTGTTATACTGTCTTTAAAGAAAACATGATTAATAGATTGCCAAAATACCTCAACATTTCAAAATTATTTCGAAAGATAATTATGTTACTATGTTACAATGTTATTTTAATCTTAATTCATAAAATAATTATCTTATTTCTACTTTAGTGTTTATGTGTAGTATCACCTAGATATTATACCCATTAATCAACCATTAATAGAGTTTTTTATTGATATAATAGAGACTTGATTTAATCACATGCTCTATCTTAAAAGATGACTAGACAAAAAATGGTGCCTTAAATCTCATTAAATCTTAGAAAAATATTTTAAAACTTGAATGAATAGATGTCCCAACAAAAGGTGTCTATGACATGAGATTGAATTATTTCATTATTGGTATTACGTTAGAATCTTTTTATATTTATTTTTGGTACTACTATAAACATTTTTTGAAATGGTTGAGGGTGTTCTTTGTCATTTTATCAATTATAAGATTAGGTCTTTTTGATCTTTTTGCAATTAATGATATCAATTATGATGAAATTTTATGAATATATTATTGAAAATATATATATAATTTCTAATAAAGAAAAGAAATTTTATATAAGTATAAACTATAAACATTGTTTCCACTTTCTTCTAAAATTTATTAACATGATTATATGAATATTTTAAGCATAAATTTTTATCTATCATTTATATGAAATTAGACAACGAAATAGAAATTACATAGTAGCACGACAATTCGCATTAGAATCTGTTACTCTTTTATGAAAACCCCGATCTCTTGCGAATTCCATTAAATCGTTCCTGATTCCCTGTTCAAATATCCTATAAACCATTATTACAATTTCGTGTTCAGCAAGCATACCAGACATTTTATTGACTTTGATATTACGGGTACCTTCCACTAGGACAGATATCCAAGTATTTAGTCCGGTCATACCCATCTTCACCACCACAAAAGACTTGACTGATAGACGTAGAATATCTTAAAAGTCTGAGTGGCAAACATATCAATAGCTATCAGTTGACATTAGATGATTCACTTAAATCGCTTCTGATTCCCTGCGCAAATATCCTTTTATTCAATTTCGTTCTCAACAAACATACAAGATTTTTTTATTCACTTCGATACGACGGGCCTCTTCCACTGGGACTAAGTTATTTTTAAAGCCATGCACAAAAGACTTGACTTATTTACAGTCATACGTTTGTTCTATCTTAAAAGTCTGAGTGGCAAACATATTCATACCTGTCAGTCAATATTGGAGAAAATTGCACATTTAATGGATTGGGCACTAACTTTACACCCCAAAAACAACGTCATTTATTCGTTTTAAATGGCCAATATTTCAGTTTTCTAATTTTTTCAAGTGGTGCACAATGGCGATTATGAACGTTTTTCTATTTATCATGATAGTTTTTCTTCAATCGCTGTAGCCCTCACCATGCAGGTAGCCACTCTTTTTAGTCATGACTCTAGTCTTCTGGGCTATTAGTTTTCTCTAGCAACTTTTGAAAATTGGCTAGTGCCTCATTTTATTCGACCATTTCACTGCCACAAAGTTGGTTTGTAGGATTTATTTGATGGTTTATAGTGAGACCTACATTTTTTCTGCACATGCATGGGCGGACTTTGCATATGCACGTGCAACTTCATGTTGGGTTGAGTGGTCTTCTAGCTCGTTAGTGATTTTTTAGCACTCTGGCAGTTCATCTGCTATAGTTTCGTGAGGTCTTTCTTTGGAGTTTCCTGGCCCTTAGAATGGTTTAACACTCAAGGATAGTGTTATTCTAGCAACAAAAGTTTTAAAATCAACTTTCTTTTTTTTCAATTTATTTTTAGTAGTTTGGTGTTTTTTCACCACCATTAGCTATTTCACAATGTCCTTTTGGTGTTTTTCTTTCACTTTTAATAATTTCTACATGTAAGGAATATTTCAGGGATTTATTGGAATTTGTGTGCTTTAATGTGTGGTTTCGCATTCTGAATGGTGATTTTAGTTTTGGGTCACACGATTTCCCAAATTTTAGGGTTATTTTTAGGCAAACTAGCATTTTACTAAATTGCATGCAAAAAAAATATCATTATTGGCAACATATTCTATTTTTTGATATTAGCATGATATCACACTGATGTCGTCTCATACGTATGACAACACCCACTTGCCCCACACCCTAGTTTTACCATAAATTAATCATTTTTCCTTTTAGCATAAGTTGGGCATATAAGATTAAAATTTTACAAATGAGATATTATCAAAAATATAGTTTTGAGCACTTTCTAAAGGTCTAGGTATTTTTCTTAGATTTTTTGTTGGTACATTTTATCAGTTAGATCTATTTTTTTGGTTCTTAAGCTCACACCATTTGTTTAGTTTCTCTATTTCTTGCAATACTTGTCAAATTCGAAAGGTATTCTAGAGCTCTTCATAGCTATTCATGTATTTTTTCAAGATTTTTCTCTAAGTACCTATTATTCAATTTGCCATTTTTTCACATTTTGGTTGATTACTTGGATGTCCTGGCACATGGAAACATTATGTTTGCATGAGATGACATTTTTTGAGTCATTCTTTATGTATTTCTAGCATGTTATCCTTTTTGGCATTGTATGGATATTTTGAATTCACTTTTTTATTTATAGATGCACCAAGATAAAGTCTCACTCTTGTGCATGTTTTTTAGAGATTTCATACATCATTTTAATCTATATTTTGTACTTGCACTACTTTATAAAGTGTGATGGAGGGTTTAATGTGTGCACTTTCTTATTTTCAGTCACAACCTTATGTACCTTCATGCACACAATTTTTGGATTTCATACCCTTTTTTAGCTGCACTACTATCTTGTGCACATTGATTTTGTGTTTCTTCTTCTTCTTCATGCACTATATTGTGACACACAATTTGAGTGGGATTTTCATCTCTATCCCTTGTCAGCATTATGGGATAGGGTTTTATACTATTGGTGCTAATGCTTCCTTGGTTTTTATTTGGAGTGAGTTATTTATCTATTAATTGTCCCTATGTATTAGGCTGATGTAAGTCGCTAGTTACCCATGCATTTTGATGATATGTAACAATTACCATATTGAAACTCTTGCATTCATTTTTTATGGAGGAAACCTCCATCCTCAATTAATTAATTTCTTTAGACTATTGAAACCTATATTTTTGACTTGTAGTTTTCTTGTGTAAATTGAGTAGTTTTGTTCCAAGGTCGTTATTGTGAATTGATGTGCCATGTGTATCTTGGGATGTTAGATGATAACCTTTGTTTTTCATTTGATTACTTTTTGAGTAGTTTAATTAAGATCACTCATGTATTATTTTTTCTTGTTGGTCTTGATAATAGTCCTAATTTTATAGGAGGTTATTTAGTTTTGGCACTATCAAAATCATATTTTGATAGTTGTTTGCAACTTCTTCATGCTTCATTCATTTTCTTTATGTTCCTATTCTTTTTGAGACATTGTTTTGGAGGTTTCTTATTCCTTCACTTGTATTTCTCTCTTTTGGAGAGGATTTTTTCCCATTAATTTTCTCCTTTTTCCTTGGTTATTAGAGATCTTTTTATTTACACATGGGTACCTCATCTAGCCTAGTTGCCTTGAGCCATCTTTTGTATTTTTTGCATTCATCATTTAGAGGTTTTAGCTACTCCCTAAGTTGAACTTAAGGTCGGGTGTTAGAGGAAAAGATTATTTACCTAATTAATTATTTAATTCCTTAGGTCCCTTTTGACTCTACCTAATTAAGCTTGCTTAGGTCATGTATTTTTTTGTGTCTCAAGTAATATGATAGGAGCACATGTCATGATCTAGTTTTATCCTCACCTAAGGTTTCTCTAGGGTTTATTTTTCTTATATGATGATTATTTATTGTGGTCCATTATTGTAATACACATAGTGATTCATTTTTTTTCTAGATCAATTAGATCATGGCCTAAATAACTTTTCTTTTGTCTCCTTTTCCACACATGTGTAGCATAAAAATATGTCACCCTTGAAAATTTCACACTAGGTTTAGCTCTCCCTTTGTGCTTGGACCTAATTATGCATTAATTACCCATTTTTCAAATATATTTAGAAAATCAAACATCGATAATGAAATTATGCATTCAATATTTTTCCCTCGACACTTTTGGCCCCGAAAGAAGATGAGTCTAGTCTAGGGCATGCCACATCCTAGAACACCTCTTTTGGCTCCAAATTTGAATATGATGGTGTCGGTAATTTATGATTTTAATTTCTAATTTCATTTGTCAGTCATCAATATTTGATTTTTGAGAAATTAGAATAATTGCATATAAATACAAGGTATTTTCACCATTTAAAATCCTAGAAAATCTATTGAGAAAATTGAAGATCCTAAGTCAGTAAAGGGTGGTCAAGGGTAAAATTAGCAACATTATTACAATACATTCATTAATCAACTTTAAGTTTGTAAGACATCAAGAAGAATGAAGCAATTTATGTGGAAGTAGCTATTATGATCAATCATTTAACAAAAATAGCTTTCCACAATTCATAGTATAATTTCTTGAGGTTTTCTAGATTTGATTGTGTAATATTTTTTTGCATCAAAAAAATATTACACAATCAAATTCAAAAACCCTCAAGCAATGATCAATTATGCCAAATCATGAAGATGTATTGAGTTATCTACTACATGCTAGCTTCAACAATCTATTGTGTATGTGAGTTAATATTTTGTCATTCTATCACACAATAAAGACATCCATCAATCAACTTGTGTGTGGAATCTCTTCTTCAAGTGTTTTCACATCTAGGTAACATTATCATTTGTTATTTATCAATTTAAGTCAATTATAGTTATTTTGGCCTCTGTCTAGCCTAGTGCATGCCATCTTGATCATCATCAATTATTATACATGGAGGTAGAAATACCAACATGGGGTTTGACTTAGGCAAGCCCCTATATAGTACAAAATTTTTCCCTATTTTCCTCTATGTGGGTTAGATCTAAATATTTCAGCAGGTGACAATCTCAAAAAATAGTGCAAACCTTAATCCACATCTTGAGAATTTCTAATCCGAAAAAGAAAGAGTTAAATCTAGGGAACCCATGCCCTAGACTAGCTAGTTCAAGCTCAAATTTACAATGTAGGTTCCTCTTTGTGTCTCAAACTCATATCTGAAGTTGTACTATAACTTCTCATTTTCATTTGTGTGATAAATTATATTTTTAGATCTAGGGCTACACATCAAATAGGCTTATCAAATCACACATCAATTTTATCATCATCACAACCCTAATAAACATAAACTCTAGGATTTTATATCTCCCTTGTGGAATCAAGTCAATCATCAAACCCTAGTTAATTTATGTTTAATGTTGAGTCAAGTGAAATGGAGATAGTGTTAGTTATCCTAATTGGATCTAGGATCACTTTTTCCACCTCAACAATATGTGTTTGATTATAGGTGATCCTTGGGATTTTTAGGGTTGAGGAATCAAATCCATAAATTTGACATTATTCTAGAGTGGTTAAGAAGTCATATATTTAGATATCATTTATAATGTACTACATATTGAATCAACTGATTTTTCACTAGGACAATCAAATAGAGGTTTGTCATTTTTTGAGCACTTGTAGAAGCCTAACATTTGTAGTGTGACACTCTAAATGCTCAAGTGATTTGATGGGAAAAATTGTGTGAGCATATGTTTGATGAAATCAATATGATGGTATGGATCATTATGAAATTTCATGCTTCTTGATAGAAATTCATAGTTATTTTAAAAGTTTGGACATTAATGGAGATAGGTACAAATATTATCTTCTTGTTCGAGGGCATGGTTGATACACATGTAGGAATATGACTCTCATTTCAATGATATATGAGAACTAGTATACTAATGGTGATGATTATGGTGTCATGGATGTGCATATATATTTGAGGATTGACATGACATGATCATGTATGTAATGGAGAGATTGTGGTATTGATTGATTCATGATATAGGTGGTGGTATGGTTCACTGTTTGGAGTTTGCTCATATATTTTGGGTGAGTTTTTGGCTACTTGACTATGGTTACTCAATTATGGATTTATTTATTAAATTGAATATGCAAATGATTTGGTTGTTTGAGTCTTGAAATATATAGGTTATCCTCTTTATTATCTCAAATTTCAAGTTACTAATGTGATGGCGAGTTTGCAAGTTACATTGATTTGAAATTTACTAGGTATGAAATTTTGTGGATTGATCATTGAAGAAATCAATTATCACGAAGGTATAATTCAAGCATATTGAACACACCAAAAAGTGTATGTAGTCAATCTAATATTAGATGAGTAGGAGATGTATATATAGGAGATCAGGTAAGCATGAGGTGTCGAACTGCATCGAAACCTCTCTAGTCTCCAAACCATCTGGGCAACTATGTTGAATAGGTGTCAAGAAAACCAATGAATCATACTGTCTACACAATGAATGCCTAAGTAGGCTTAAGTTACCCTGTGTGTGTGTAAGGGATAATGCATACACTAACAATCATCAATCAATTGTAGTGTGATTAATTGGATTTTGAATGTCTATATCCATAGATCTTTTTAGTGTAAGTGCATATTAAGTTAGTTGGCATTGCTTATGGTTATTTGTACATTGACTTGTTACACTGATATGAGAGGATTTATGATTAGAGTTTGTACATAATTGGTTAATGGGAATACTATCATGTTATTTATTATAATCTCATGGATATATTAGTTGCACAATTTAGTGGGAGATTTTGATAGTGATATTTTCATGGTGGTGTATCTTCTTGGCTCAGAGACCTTGGTTCTATTTTATTCTCTAGATTTTTTTATATTTCACTTTAGTATGTGTTGAATATGGGTGATCTTTATTTAGGATATATTTATCTTTATGTGATTCAATATGTAGAAATCTTAGTTAGCCATGAAGGAATATTGGATAATTTGGTTGAGTTATAAATTTATGACTTGTTAGTTTAAGTTGGAAATAAGGAAAATTGGGATAAATATATCAAATGTGAATTATCGATTTTAGATGTCTACAATGAAAAGAAATAGTTATACCTCTAAATTAGAAATGGATGATGTAGTTCTACCATTACTTTCAACAAAGATGTAGCTCAAAATATTTTGAATCTATCGACCCCTAGGTGTCCATGGAGATAAAAGAGAAATTAAATAAGGGGAATAAGAGAGGAAAGTCTAGATATAAGTCCCTTGGGAGATCCAAATATACTAGGGAAAGATCAAGGCTAAATGTTGGAAGTGTAGAAAGCCAAAATAATTTACAAGAAACTTTTAGAAAGGGAAAAATAAAAAGAAAAATTATTTTGATGATGAGTCTAAAAATTATTCTCAAAGTGATGGTGGTTCCTTTATTTCATCCTTGGCAATGTATGAATCAAAAGGTGCATGGCTGATAAATTAAGATATTATTTCATATAACCTCACATAAAGGTTATATTTTTAAGTATGAAAAATATGATAATGGGAAGTTATTCCTTAAAGAGGAATATCATCTAGTTTTTTTTGTGTAAGACTAACATACAAGATATTGGAATGGTAAGATATATATTTTTGTTTTGAAATATTGTGATTCAATGCGAATGATGAAATAATTCAATCTTATGTCATAGATAACCTTTTTTGACTCATCAATCCATTCAAGTTTTAGAAGATTTTTCTAAGATTTAGTGAGATCTAAGGCACCATTTTTCTATTCATATTTTAAGATGGAGCATGTGATCAAGTCAATTTGGTCTCTATTATGTTGACAACAATCTCCATTAATGGTTGATTAAAAAGTATAGTGACAATATACATAAACAGTTCAAAGTGGAGAAAAGATAGTTATCTCTTGAACTAAGTTGAAAATGACATGATACTATAGTAACATAATTATCTTTCAAAATAAGTTTGAAATGTCAAGATATTGTTGTAGTCTATTACCCATGATATTTTTGAAAACAATCTAATGCTTGATTCTTAATACATGTCTACAATTCTTCCAAATAAAGATTATATTATATCAAAAAAATCATGTATAAAATAACTTTTGCATCATTATATCTAATGAAATTAAAAATATTGACAAAAATGATCATTAAATTAAATTATGAACAATGATAGAGAATATATGAAATTTTTTCTAGAGGCTATGAAGTTTCTCTAGGATCATTATTCTATAATTTTTTCACCATCCTTTTGTTTCTATTAATGTCTCAAGATGAGAGGAAAAATAAATATTTAAAAAAACCATTTAATTGAAGGGTAGATGATAAGTTGGTGTAGGACCATTATTTTATAACATTTTCATCATCTTTTATTGCCATTGATATATCATAATAGGAGAAAAAAATATTTTAAAATGTCTAATGGTTATAGATTTAAGTGAAGAGGGGATTGTATGTTGCTCTAGGACAATTCTTTTATAACATTTTCACTATCTTTTTGTTGCTATAATGAATCATACTAAGAGAAAAAAGAAATGCTTTAAGGTATAGAATAGTTATATATTTAAGTGAAGAGAAGATTGTTAGAAAGATAAAATATATTTTTTTATGTGCACTTAAGTATACCCTCTTTTAAATTTTTAAATTTTTGATATAGATAACAAGAATTGTTAATATTTTATAGTTGCTTAAATAAATTTTTTTTTCTTATCAAATTTGTCATTAATTTAATATTTTAATTGTATTAAAACGTTAAAATTTTTACTAAGATTGTATATTATATTCCACATTGTCATGATATAAACAATTAAAACTTCTTAAATTATATATATACTTTTTAATTATTATTTTTAATTTAGAATATCATAAAAATAATTATTTTCAGAAAAAGTTTTTAATTAAAAGAATGTTTTCGAAAACTAATTATCAACCTAGAAATGAAATTAGTAGTGCTAATTGTAAACTAGTTACTAATTGTAAACTCTTAACTAGAAATGTCGAACAAGAAAACTAGAGAAAAATTTAAATTGAACTTTAGATATTTCTTAAATTACTACATTAAGATGGTGTTCGTCCATTCAAACACATGGCAGCAGCGCCTTGGTAGACTATATCTATCATAAAAGTTACTTTTAATATTTCATTATTATAATGAAACGTTTTTAAAACCACTTGATATGCAAAGATGTTGAGCAAAGGTATCGCTGTCATCGCCGTCTTCTACCTGATCTAACAGCACCTGTAGAGACCTCGAAATTTGTGGCACAGGAGCATCCATCGTCCCTTCCAATATCTTCACCACTTCACCCATGCTCGGCCTCTGATTCTCATCGTCTTGAATGCACAGTTCGCCAACTACAGCAGCTCTTCTTACCTCTTCAATATTTGCCTCATTTGCTATTCTTACATCCACAACACCTATTATGTTTCCTCTCTGAATTTGCAATGAAGCCCATGTAGGAAAGTACAACCTGCTCTCCTCCACTTTCAAGTCCAGATTTCTTCGCCCTGATATAATTTCCAGCAAAGTCATACCAAAACTATATACGTCCACCTTGGGAGTGATAGGAAGGCCCGAGATCCACTCGGGGGCCAAGTACCCTCGAGTTCCTCTTGTGGTTGTCAATACACGGCTGAAATCTCTGCCCACCAGCTTTGCCAACCCAAAATCAGCAATCTTCGGGCTTAAGTCGTCGTCCAGAAGAATGTTTTCAGGCTTAATATCGCAGTGAATGATATGATCCCTGCATTCCTCATGGAGATAAACTAATCCTCGAGCAGTGCCGAGGGCGATGTTGAACCGGGTCTTCCAATCCAACACCTTCTCTGCTTCTTCCTCTTTACAGAAGATGAAGGAATTTAGAGAACCGTTGGGCATGTAGGCATACACCAGTAGCCTTCGAGAGCCTTCTGTGCAGAATCCACAGAGCCTCACCAAATTCACATGCTGTATTCTCCCGATGGTGCTTATTTCCGCACGGAATTGCTTTTCTGCTCCTGCACAACCCTCTAATCTTATAACCGCCACAAGCGTGCTGTCTGCCAGAGTTCCTTTGAAAACAGAGCCGAAAGCTCCGCTACCGAGCTTATGCTTGAAATTATTAGTGGCAACTCGCAGCTCTTTATAAGTGAACGCTTTGAGCATGAATGGCATGTCCTCTTCTAGGCTTTTCTCCTGCAGTCTTCGACGTTTCCACAATATAAATGCCGCCAAGAGGAGAGCTAAAACAACAAACAAAGCCGCCGCAGAAGGAAGTAAAATAAAAAGTGTAGGGAATTTCCCGCTTTTCTCTGATGTCGAGTGCGGCAACTCAGAAGCAGCCAGCCTGATGAAGAGAGATTGGCTGTCAGATGAAACGCGTATTTTGAATAAATCCCCAAACCACAGTTTACAAACTGGTAGATCAGACATAATGAAAGCAAAGGCTGTGCAGGAGCAATTGTTGAGACAGGCAATCCTGCAGCCTTGCAGTGTTGGCTCGTTGTTGTATGCGATAGCTTCTTCTTCAGGCAAGTATTGGTTATTGGATTCCAAGAAGCCGTCGGTGGTGCCCGCTGTGACAGAGCATTGCAGGGGTCTTCGCCGAGCACACCCACTTGACCACCAACTTTTAGTGTTATTCTTGGATGTGAAACCCTCGACACAACTACACACATCATTAGCATTGCACAGTGCATACGCCCCACAGATATCATAGTCACTGCATTGACCTCGGAATGTCGACCATCCTTGACTCCAACGACCATTATCCATCCAGTAGTAAAGTTTTAATTCGCCGTTCTCATTTATCACGAACCGCCCCGTGAGGGCATGATCTGCCGGGATTACAGTAAAATTAAAGTATATTCTTGAAGGAGAAACCCCCACACAGGACATTTCGAATCTCCTAGGAGCATACACCTCCGGAACGTTGGTAAAATAATTCCCAGTCCACTCTCCGCTGGACCAATATACAATACTGTTGTTATAGAGCATTACCGCCTGCGTCTTTCCTGGAGACGTGTCCACTCCGTAAGAGAAGAGCCCACTTGCAGGATCCACAGAAGTCTTCCACGAAGTTGACTTCATGCCTTTCCACATCTTCATGCCAGGCAACCATGTATCTGTCGGATGAGCGAAACTCTCCCAAACAATCTCAGACTTGCTGTGGCCATGACCCAGCATAATGAAATTACCAGGGTCCGTTATCACTGCCCGCGATCCTTTCAGGCCAATATCAGTTGACCAAACTGGCAGGCCCTTTCCATCAAGCAATCTGAGATGACCATCGCTCGAAAATTGCAGAACGCCGGGCATCCTTCTGACAGGATTGTCTCTGTTAGCCACCCAAACTATGGTCTTCTCAGATATTTGTGCATACCAGATGCCAATGTAACAATTATTCGTTCCTCTGGGCCTGAAAAAGCCCAATGCAAACATGCCATTCTTTGAAATTATGGTCTGATTTCCGGTGAGGGAAGCCCCCAATAGAAGCGTATCTCCAACATCCACTGCTAATGAACTGCAATAATGCGCTGCACTAATCATAGTAATTGCTAGGATCAAATACCTAATCGCCATTTCGATACCCATAGCGTTTGTATTTTTCTTTACAGTTACTTTTAAGTAGTGCGTAGATGGTCCTAAGTTTCTGATTTATTTTCGAATTTAAATAGAAAGTTTCCATATAGACTACGCAATGAAAGAACATGGCCAAAGTAGAGACGTCGATCCCGCGTGAATGAATTAAATTTGTAGACTTGTCTGATCCAATAATTCCAAACGTCGAGAATGTGGATATGCGGTCAAATACCGACTAAATGTTAGAAATACCGAGTATTTGTGGGACCCTCACTCTTTGACATTTGTGGCTACCTAGAATGTATACTAGGTAAGTGTTGCTGGGGTGCCTTCGACTTCCTCGGACGCGCAATTTCGAAGATTTGACAGCGCGCAGATCCGAATTCGTCCGACGCGCAATTTTGGTCTCTTATGTTCTTTCGCCACAAATGTTTTTTCCTACATTCGGATGAGTACACTTTCACCTAATTGATGAAGACTAAATGGAAGTCAAGTCTTTGCTGGCGGGCGAGATTCGGATAGGTTGTTATAAACGTGAAGACAAAATCAGTACATAGATGAAGTAAATTCTACGATGGCCCATTTTAATCCTTCCAATCAGGGCTTAAATTTGACGGTCGACCTTGCCTGTGAACAATTTTTTTAATAATGGTTATTCAAAGGTGCCCTTAAAACATTATGATATACCTTAGTGTAAGTAAAATTATATATAAATCAAATATATATATCATTATAATTCTATATAAATTTTGACAGTCTATCCAAAATCTCTCCTTTCATCTGATACAATCTTCTTAAAATTTTGATTATATTTTATAGCAAAAATCTTTAAATACGGTCATATAGCCATCAAATTTAAGCCTTGCTTCTAATATT